>JAGVVM010012490.1:0-15444 GCA_019149425.1 Psidium friedrichsthalianum
GGGCCTACCACTCAAGACTTGGGATGGATCATTCTGTGTGAGAAATCACCAATGATTACCTAAATGTCACCTTTTAGGTGGACGGGAGAGGTATTGACATGAAGGGTGCCATTCTGGGATCTGGGAACACAGGAATCCTGCAGAAGCTCAAACCTGATTTAACTTACCTTGAAGGGTGCCATTCTGTGATCTGGAGAGACCAGAAATCCTGCAGAAGCTCAAGCCCGATTTTACTTATCTCAATGGGTGCCATTCTAGGATCTAGAGAGACTAGGAATCCTGTAGAAGCTCAAACCCAATTTTACTTATCATGAAGGGTTCAGAATGAAGATATACCTACCTAGGATATTGGAAGAAACACCTGGTGTTTCTCAACGGCTGGGCTTATTCATTCAATATCACCGAATGAATTTCGAGACCTTGGAAGGTAACTCGAACATCGGAACTTGTTACCTGTTAGGCTATGTCAGAGGTAACGCATACAAGCATTTTCATCATGAGTTCATTGGTTCATGCAAAACTGTTTACTGAGTTTGCAATAACCAGAAACAATATGTGTGATAACTCCTGATGCATTCAATCAAAATGTGAATCATGCATAACTATTCTGTCAAGTTTTGCATTACCAATTCTGTTCAAGGAGTTATCATGGTATGAATTCCTCGAATGTGATTTGAGTGTGGGACTTCAGTCCCAAAGGGCTTCCTCTCACTCTCAAGAAAGGCCGTTTATCTTAATTACAAGATTGAAAAGAATCACTCGATCTTACCATCATCGCATTTAACAGGGTTTGAGTAATCTCGCAATTTGTACGACATGCCGATCTGGAGGTCTTGATTAGGACCGTAATGGGGCTGGGTCAAAGGTTTTAACAAAGGTGACTCTTTTGAGCCAAGGCCATTGACGAAAAATTTTCATTATCTGCTCTGGGTTTACAAGTCAAGAACCCTGCAAAAATGAGAGAGAAATAGTCTTGCTCGTACCTTTTCGAGCAATGCTTAAAAATCTTTCAAACTCTACGTTAATTCAAGCGCCTTAATCAGAAAAAGACTTTCACGGGCTGTAACGTAGTTGAGATTGGGGATTAAGGAGTGAAAGGCTTATTTTGGCTAGAAAACATATGAGGTGGGTTTGACATTGGTGATCATTATATCTTTGTCACCGTCTCGGCCCTTTGAATAGTCCTTTAGAATACATCGTCGTATGAGGAAAGCGTGAACTTCTGCTGATATCGTTGTCGCTTCCGAACGGTATAACTTCAACTTTGTACTTCAATCTGGCTCCTTCAGCGAGTTTTCTTCTACAATTAGACTATTGGGGATTTACAGAAGGAGAGCATAGTTTTCGCTGAGTTTACAAATTTACATGTAAAGTTCAATGAACATTGATTTTGAATGGGCATTGGCTTGCTTTTGAGCGGCGTTTGCTTTTTCATGCCCAGGTACTGGCTTTCTTCTTTGGTCCGCCTTTTGCCTTTTATCTTTTCTGTTCTAACAATTGTGCTGTATACACATGCAATCACATACTACATTTGAAGAGTTGACTCGGAGCTCATGTAAACCCTTTCTTCTGAGTTCTTCTGCTTTAAAAGTGGTGGCACCATCTCATCTTGGAATACTATGATCCCCAACGGGGTTTCAAGAAACGAATATGCAGGCTCATTGGGCGACGCAAAGGATGAAAGTGTATGGATAGAGAAACGAATGTTTTTCGTCCTTAAGGCACTTGAATTAATCGTGCGAGGTCAAAAGCAAAGAATCACTCGAAAATTGATGTTAGTCCGAGCAAGAAAATTTCTAACCATTGACCTCGTGAAATTGCTGGGACTATGCTCATTTGGCCTCGATATGGGGTGATTCTTGACAGGGGTTATGAAATGAAAAACCGCCGCTCAAATGAGTTATCATGGCCACCTGTATGTTTATGATAGAGAAACGAATGCCTCTTTCCTTTCGGTATCGTACCTTTCGCGAAAAACTCATTGCCTTGGGAATACGGAACCTATTTGACATACAAAACTCACTGTGGATATGGGACGTGTATGGAAATGGGGTTGCCTTTTCATCATCCTGTCATGCCCCATTCTTACACATTCGATGCATCATATGCAGTTTATGCCCTAAGTCAGAATGGCAAAATTAAACATGCAGAATAGTCATACATGAATCGTGGCATGTGTAAACGCATGCAGATGTAGCAGTTTTCAGCATCACACGTGTTTACTGAAAATGCAAGTATGGAAGAAAATGGGCGAATTTGAATTGCCCCTGGATATGTGGGCAGATGAGCGAATTGGGAGTCTATTCTGAGTCGAGGAATGGCCCGTATCTAAGTTTGCCCTGCACAGCATTTGAGCCTTTTCAATATTAACAACCGTCATGGTTGTTCGGTCGAACGCACCTTTTTCGAATGAGGGTAGCCGATTAATTTGCCCCATTTTTTGCAGGGGGAATGGATCTCTCAGATGATCATAATTTTGCTATTTGGGGTTGTATCCTTCAAACATGTTAAATGTTAAGTGTTAATATTTCCTGTAAAAAGAAAAGGAGACGTGTTAGCCGGTATTAGAAGGGATAACTGGAACGATCTACTGGTTTTACCCTTCATCTTGAATGTTTTGCGTGACCCTTTTATTAGCTTCACTGGAGTGAGTTTTCCTTGGCTTTCGCTGGACACTTCGCCATTAGGCTAAGGTCGTGACAAAATACTGACCTTGGTATTGCTCGTCGAGTATTCCTGTTTCTTCTGCAAAAAAGAAATGAGCAAAAAGTCGTTTTATTTATTTACAATACTTACAACATTCCCCCACCCTTGGGATCCGAACTCGAGATATTTCGGACCGCTGTCATATCCCCATGCCGTCAAGCCCATTGGACCATAGGCGTCCATGGAGGCTCTCTTTTAAGGAGTTAATTGTTAGATGGCGTGGTCCTCGCTCACGTTGCATTGGCAATTCCACGTCCCAATTCTTTTCAAGGACCTTTTAAAATCCCTGTTAAAAATGAAAGTAATTCAGGATCTCGAGACGATTATGGAAAAATTAGAACGATACAGATTATACCGATCTTTGAGATTGCTCGGGCCCATTCGCATGTTTCTTGTTGAAGCCGATCATCCACCACCGGTAATATCTACGAATTGATTTGCCCTCAAGCCCCATTTAATACGAGAACGTTCACATTTGAATATGATTGTATTCTTGAGGCAGTTTGCAATTCCTGAAAAATGCAAGGAGTTTCAATTTAAAACTTGGAGCTATTTGAGGTAAATTGAACGATACCGTGTTACCCTTCAATTTACGTGAATTTCTTTTACCCGCAATAATTCGTTGCGAGTTTGGTGCAGCAACGGATCCGTGCATTTAATAAGAGGGAGAAGGGTTACTACTTCTTACTTTTACATAACACTACTGCTTCCTCTGCAGGCTTTTCCATAATCATCTGGCTTCATTCCGACCAGGTACGCGTCGGCCATATTGAAGGACTTGTGATCTCCAGCTTCGAAATACGGGCCTCCGTGTGTACATTTATAGCCCTAGTGCTTCATCCACATTGAACTGATTGATCATGGCGGTGAGTTCGTCGTCAATGCCATTGCCTAGTGGTGATACATCTCCCCTTCCCCGGGAGGCATCATGCTGACCTTATGGGCTCGGTCCTTTTCATGCTTTCCCCCAACAACTTGATCCTGTCATAAACTGGTCTACTCACCTCTTAAACGTGCATTTTCGATCCTTAGATAATGCATTTCTCGAGGGTGAGGAGGCTATTGTAGTTGGGGCAGGTGGCGGAGTCAAAAGCCTCTTTATACACTTGTTCTCCGCTCGGAGGTTTTCATTTTCAACTCTTAGAACTCGGCTTCGTTTGTGCTCATGACGAGTCTTCATCGGTTTCGTCTATTTTGAACCAGAACTTGATTTGCGAAGGTTCCAAGTCCTAGCTCTTGACATCAGTTCCTTTGAACCTTATTGTTGTTGTCCTTATTTTACTGAGAATCTTGACGTCGTCGCGGAAGGGCCAGGCTCCATGGGCTCGACCTAAACATGGCTTCAAACTCTTCCTCTCCCATATTCAGCACGTAACGATAACCTCAAGGTGTTTTGGGTTAGACATCTTCGACTTGGTTAATGATCTCTCAAGGTTTACTACCAATTCCTTGTATTTCCACTCCTCTCTGAATTTTCTGAGCGACCGTCTTTGAAACACTTTTCAGGCATGAAAGAAGATATTGGAGATACGTCCTCCTTTAAACATTTGGGCACGGGCTTAGCAAACTGTATTGCTTCTCTCGAGAGTTCAGTCTTTTTCGTTGTTTCTCACTCGGTTTGTCTCCTTTCACTCTTTCATAGTGGTTAGGGCTCCTGTCGTTATCTCTCTCGCCGGTCTCGAGCGTCGGTTTTACAGGCGAGTTCTTTGTTACCTGTCTTCTTTTTTTTTGCTAAAGTTTGTCTTGTCTACACTCAGCTCGTCTTTCCCTCTTCTTTTTCAAAGTGGCAGTGTCTCGTCAAACTTTCTGCGAAGATTTTGGATTTGTTTGGCTCGAGGTCGCGTCTGAGGGGATTCGAGCCAACGGGGGGTGGTACCATCTTCGCATCCCGCTAGTCTGCTTCACCTATCTCCTCCTTTCTTTCGTATTCTGCTCGTCTGCCTTGATTACCTCCTTGATAATGGCCATCTCCCTACCCACATCTCCCAGCCGACGTTATGTTCAAATGGGAGAGGCTCTATCATCTTCTCGGCCGAGTTATATTTACATAAGCCATCATCCAAGCATCGAAGCTGAGATCCTCGGTCTGTTCGGGAGATAAATGCTTCTTCCGTCGAAGGCACCAACTTGGAGAGGGAATATAGGCGTTCCCACACGTCTTTCATCAACTTTCTGGAAGCTTGCCGGAAATATTCAGGAAATAGTTACCTTAGCCCGCGTCGTGAGAGCTCGCTATCAGGACCGATCTGAACGCTTAGAGTCTGCAGAACACGCAGTTGCCTGGTACAAAAATGCTGTCAAGTCTGCGGATGAACGGTCTCGCTGTTGATGCACGAGAGAGAGAAGCTGGTGGAACGCTTAGCTTTGAATCAGACTTATTCGAGCATGACCCGAGCGATATCGTGATGAAGTTCAGATGTGAATGCTGGAGGAGAGGCTCGACGATTAACGGCGGATATAGCTTTCGGAGAGATTGAACGAGAATCTAAAATTTCGCCGTTGAACACCATGAGGTCAATGCAGCCAGACAGAAGGAAAATGCACCCGCCTGTTCTTTAAGCTTGCAGATCTTGAATCCCAAATTGCTCAGTGTAGGCAGAATATATTTTGGTTGCATGGAAAGCCAATTGAGCTCCTTCATGATGCTTATTAGAGCTCATTTTTGGTTTTACTTTTCCTCCCAGTGACTGTTGTAAATACTCCTTGGATGAATGAAATGAAAGAAAAGCTTCATATCTCTGTGCTTAATTTTTTTCGCCATTTATTCTTTTCTTTACAAAATCAGAGTTAACTTGTACTAGAGAAATACGACCATCCGTCTCAGCTAGGATGCAGAGTACCTCCAGAGAGCACTTCTTCACGACATACAGGCCATCATCGTCGGAGCGATCTTCTCTCCTGGAAGAGGGACTGTTGGCAGCAATCTTCACAGGACGAGGTCATCTACCTCTGCTGGATCCAATCCACTACTATCAACTGTACTTCCGACAGAATACGTAGGAACGTATTTCTATCTCGACTGGTTAGATTGCCTCATCGTGTTCTTATCTTGCAATGGTGGCTATGAGATGATTACACACAGCCAAAACGGACAAAGGCGGGACCCCCATCACTTCTCCCTGATGATGATATCGAAGACATGGAAAAAAGGATCAGCGACGGCCCCCACCGATCACAATAAAAACCCGCAACTGGTCATTATTATCGCTCTCACCACTCGATGTAGTGTGCCAATAAATAAACTAGGCACTGTTGCGTGCTTCTACTTTGCACATGCTGTCTTTCGGCGTCCACTTGCTTGTGTCGGTAGCCTGCAGTGTTGGCAGAATGCCCCGTAGCGTCGGCAGAAGCACCTGTGGGCCACGCTAAGTAATAAAATACTGTTCCTCCAAATGCCGTCATATTGTTTGAATCAAGAAAGTTAAAAGGACAAAGCCTTTAGTTGATTAATCAGGAAGGCGTTGTAGGATCGGGTCAACATACATGTTACATATATTTTTGGCTATGCATTCTATGCTTCTCCTCAAAAAAGTAACAGGAATCCCCCATACATTAAGGACGCCCTCATGCCTGACCTCGATAAATTCATTGCCGTATCAGAATACATAGCCTGTACATGCCCACTAATTGGTGTAATTCCATCTCCAGAAGAAGGGACTTCTTCGCTTGCTCCCAAGGGTTATTAGCTAATGCATCAGCAATTTTTCATTCTTCATATTCCTGATTTTGCTTTTCGCCCGGGGTACCTGTGATTCCCTGCAAAAAACAAAGAAATAATGAGTATGTGATCCAAAAGAGGTCGGTCCATGACTACTACATTAGCCCAATTTCATTTTTTAATTTTAAGAGAAATTAGAGAAAATTTTCTTAAGAAAAAACACGGGTGAATTTCTTTAGAAAGAATTTTCTTACGGATTTTATAGCTTGAAAATGCGGTAAGATCTCCTAATGTTTATCAAATTTTCCAAATGAATTTTCTTCTTTTTTCATCAGAATGAATTTTCAGTGATAATTTGTCAAGAAAATTTCACTCTATTAAAGTAGGAAGGATGTGATAAAAATTTTTTACTGGTCAACAAATTTCCGAAAGAATTTTTCACATTCATTTTTTTTCAAATATTTTTAGAAATGGGGCTCAAATTAGATTTTTATTTTCTTTTGAAAAAAATGACCATGATGTTAAATTCAAAATTGACCAACACCTAGCATGGACCGACCACAAAAAATAAATAGAAGATGAAGTTAGAAACTTGCTTTCACCGTGAAAAAATATCATGTAGGTCACATAGACATGCACATGAATCGTAAGTTTATATCTTAGCTATCTACTCTAAAGCTGTGACAAATTGAAACGAAGACTTACGGCAAGGTGACAATCTCGCGCACATAATCAAGATTAGCCGTGATCCCACGACGTAATTAGGATTAGCCGGGCCTTTCCACTTCGCCTGCTCGAGCTAAAATTTAAAACCACCGCTTTGGTAATCTTACCAAGCCTGAGGCCTAACTTTTAAAACTCATTTTTGGAAAAAAGTTCGGGATTGAATCTGGACTAACTTCAACGTGATCTCATGCCGAACGTGTGACATTCCGGATTTTCGACCCATTTTTCGGAGTTTAATAACATAATGGAATTTCCTTTGGAGCGCTTTAGCTAAATCTCACTTGGAATTGGCCATTCCGAGATGACTAACCGAAGGGGAAAGGCTGCCAGGGATATTAAAGTACGTGGACCGCATTAACGGTCGATACGCGTAGCTCCCAAAAGCCGCCCGTTAGTCCGAGTATTTACTAAGTCGCTGCCAAATGGGTGAGGCCACGAAATGAATTCCGAACTTGGACAACCGAACTTCCAGAAATGTCGCAGTGGTGATTTGGATATGATTTGAGTAGTTCTGCAATCGATAGAATTGTTTTGAGGATTTAGAAGTGAAGTACACAGAGAAAATGACAGAATCGCCCCGGCTCACTTTAAACTCCCTAGATCATGAATGGAATACTTGTAGAGTAATTAGAGTATTAGACTGGATTAGCCTTGCGAAGCGTATCAGACGCAGTAGAGTTTTATCCGGTCCCGATGGCACGTTTTTCGAGGAAAAGTGTCGCGTCAATCCCCATTGATCACCTCGATCTGACAAAGTCATATCACTTTTGAAAAAAAAATGAAATCCCACCATATCCTAGAGAATTTCCTCTTTTTACTTTTTATCTTCCCTAAGCCATCATGTCTTGTCCCCCATTATGGCATCTCATTTTCCCATGCAAATGTCACCTCCAATTTTATTTTTATTTCATTTCTTTTATTCCTTTTGGACAATGGTGGAAGAAAGCTTCTTCTTCCCTTGCTCATCTCACTCTCTCATTCCCTCATCTCTCTCTCTCTCACGCTCACTCTCTTTCGGCCTCTCCCTGCGCACCTCTCCTTCCGACGGCCATAACTTTCACCTCAGAGCTCCATTTGCCTTCAAACCACCGCCATTCTCTTCCTCTCTTCCATACGATTCCAACGCCACCTCCCTCACCCCAAACGACCGCCGGACCGCCCCTCCACGGCCGCTCGACCACCACTGTCCCAACACCGGTTTTTAGCCCCGACCCTAGCACCTTCCGACCATCATAACTTTCTCTGTAGATCTCCGTTTGCCCTGAAATCACCGCCATTCTCTTCCTCTCTTCCAAACGATTCCAGAGGCACCTGGTTCGCACCGAGCAACCACCTGAGCTGGCCGAAACAGCTCCACGAAGTCGGCGGTCCAAATCCCGTCGTCGCGCGAGTCAGCGCGCACCGAACTTGAAATCGTTCGTTCGGGCTCATCCGGGATCCAAATCGACCCCCGTTTTCTCCCACACGTCCGTAAGAACTTCAATTTCAATATTCTTCAATTAGATTGGACATGCATTCACTAGAATTTCGTGGATCTAGGCTGAGAGATGACTGTTCATGGTGAGTTTCCTCGCCGGCGCCGTGTGCATGTTGCTGTCCAGCCCCGATCTGCCCTTGCCATGGACATCTTGACACTTCCTAGGGTAAGTTGACATCTAATACTACTTGATAGTGCATGATAGAGTTGTTGACCAAACCCTAGAGTGTACGCTAATGCGGATTAGCTTGTGGATTCGAGTAGGTCTTGTTAGAGAGCGTTGCCGTTGTCAATCCCGTCCATGGAGCTGCCGACCAGCCGAGCCTCACCATGATTCCTTCCTCGTCTTGTCCTCATCTTCGCTGCCCAAACTTGTATTTGGTGAGCACCGCCCCTAAACCTTGCCTAGAACATAGTAAATGTTAGGGTTTGTTCTAGGGTGTGTGTTATGGTACAAGATCGTATTTTTGGGACCGTTGACATGAAATGAGCTGCTGGCCGTGCATATTCTTTGCTGTCCATGAGGGTATATTGGTCATTCGGTGAGTCTTAAAGCTTTCGTGTGTACCGGGTCGCATATCTAAAAGTCTAGACCAAGTACGGTGGAAACCGAAGTATAAAACATGAATTTTTGTGCCCCGAGAGTTGTGTATGTTGCGAATGAGAGGGCTAGTTGCGTAGCATGTGGGCTGTCCTTGGGGTAGCTTGGTCATTTTGCGAGTCCTTGAGGTAGTTTTGTGGATTGGGTCGCGTACCTAGAAATCGGGATAACTTGGGATGAAAATCGGAGCTTAAAACATGAGATTTATGCCTCGAGAATGGTGTTTTCCTTGTATATATACCTGCTGTCCATGTGGAATGAGGCTTAGACCCAAGGGCAAAATAGTCATTTTGTTGGTCCTGAGGCAAGCCGTGAGTACCTGAATGTACGCCTGGGAGTTAGGGCGAACCCAAGTGGGAATTGAGGCTTGAAATGTGAAATTGTGATGTGAGACATAAATAATATATGTCTAATGCCTGAGATTGAAATTAAATGACTGTGGATGAATGTCCAATAGGGCCGCATGTAAATAGAGTTGACTTGCTTGAGTAACTGTAGCCTCGTGAATGCGTGCCTATGCAGCTGTATGTTTGACATTCTGTATTGCGTGGATGTGACATGAGATTGGTGCATCATGAGACATGATGCATGCTCTTGAGTAGAAACGCATGTATCAAAGTTGACTGGCATGCGTAATTGAAAATCTGGGAATGCGTGCCTGTATAATCGTGCTTGTGGGTTCGAGAATGCATTATGAATACCTTGAGAACGCTTTGCGAATGCATTGAAAAGTGCACGTCATTGATTTTCTAAAGCATATGCTTGCATAGCCGTGCCTGATATTGTGCGCATAGTGAATGCGGTGTGAAATGATGCATCTTGAATATTGCACGACTAATGGAATTGCCTGGTTGTGGCATTGATGCATTGCATGCTGACATGAGACATGTGCGTTTGGCGGAGTGCGTAGAACCGTGCGGGACGGCCCGCAGTGCCCAGAGAGCCACGGGAAATGGAGCAATAAGGAGTACCGACCGCAGTGCCCAGAGAGCCACGGTAGCGGTACTGCGCTTGTGACGTGCTCGGCACGGGGCGCTGGAGAGACAAGGGTGCCAACCGGAGTGTCAAAAGGGCCACGGTTCGGGGCACAGACCTGAAAGCGTACGAGACGCTGGCCGGGGACCGGCAGTGCCGATAAGAGCCACCGGTTGGGTTGAGTCCGGAGTGCCCAGAGAGCCACCGGCAACCCAAAACAGGAAGACCGGCAGTACCTAGAGAGCCACCGGCAGATCCCAAATGGGATGTTTGAGCATGCTTTATTGCATCTGTGTGATTGTGAATATGGTGTGCGCATGACAATTCTCATTCTTGGTGTGAGGCGCATGGGTGTCCATGGTACCGGCAGTGCCCAGGGAGCCATCGGTAGAGCATTTGAGCATGTCGTATCTACATCTATTTGACTTGAGCCCATGATAAGTGCATGATGGATTGAGCGTGCTGCATTTTGTGAAATGCTGAAGGGACCAGCAGTGCCTAGAGAGCCACCGGGGATCCCAAGAGTTGTAATTTGAGCATGCTACATCTGGGTGATTAAGAATATGAAATGTGTGTGAGAGTGCTCACATTTGGCATGAAACGCATGAGCATGCTGTATCCGTATGACTCGAGCTTAGGATCTGTGTTTGATTCATTGAGCATGCCACCTCGCATCTGTGTGATTTGAGTTATTGAGATGCGTGTGATGACCTGTGCATATTGTATTCATTTGAAATATTGGCCGGGACCGGGAGTGCTGTTGAGCCACCAGAGGATCCCGAGGTCATTGAATTGAGTGAAGCTGCATTTGCATGATATGAACTCTTGATGTTCGTGCGACTGATTTCCATTCTGAGCATGTGAATGTGCTGGTTTGCCTGATAGTCGTGGGTAATAATGGGGTCCTGTAACCTTAAAGTCGCATGTTTAGGACCGACCCTGTGTGTTTTCTATTCTAAGCAGGTTTAGGCATGTGCTTGCTGAGTCTTTCGACTCACGCTGTGGGCTGATCGCCCTTTCAGGTCCCGTCCCCGATGAAGAGCCGTCCGA
This sequence comes from Psidium friedrichsthalianum, assembly GCA_019149425.1. NCBI lineage: Eukaryota > Viridiplantae > Streptophyta > Magnoliopsida > Myrtales > Myrtaceae > Psidium > Psidium friedrichsthalianum. The sequence goes on from JAGVVM010012490.1 coordinate 11,194, forward strand.
CTGGAGGCAAAGCTACTGAGGATTTAGACTTGTTGTATAAGCTTGCAATTGGAACCCTATTGATGATACGTATATAAAGAGATGTTTGTTTTGTATGATATTGGGTGTATTTTTCTCTACCCCGCTTGTATGTATATCTGGGTATGTATGGCCTTCTGCTGTTGCGATAACTCTAAGGATCATTGGTCGGCGACCAGTCCTGGGCGTCGCGAGATTTTCAATTCGACCAATTGATCGAGCGTACGAGGGGTGTTGCGCGTTCGCGGGCTCGGGGCGTGACAATATACCAAAGACGGCATTTCATAGAAGATATGGGCATTATGAGTTTACAGTCATGCCGTTTGGATTAACAAATGCTCCAGCTGCTTTGATGGATATGATGAATAGTCCTCGACATCCACACCTCCGACGATGTCCCCCCTCTCTCAAGTCTCACTTCTTCTACGACGACCCTTCCCTTGCTGCCCCTCAAGAGGCCATCCCTCACTGTCCACTGGGCTTTGCTCCCTCCCCAACTCTTCGACGACGACCCTTCCCTCGCCGTCCATCACCTCATCCTCATTACACACACCTCAGACGGCATCCCCAACTTCCTCTTGCTTAATAGCATCCAAAGTTGTCCATGTTTATTGAACTCCAAATTTGAGTTGCTCAAGCTCCGATACTTGTACAGCTAGTTCACTTCCCCTCGATTTCACTCACTTTCCAATCCCTCCTTTTACTTTATCTATTGAAAATTTGGTAAGATTCGTTGAGAGGTTGTGCATTCTGTTGCTCGAGATGCGTAGGCTTCTTGATCTACCTGCAGGTTGCTTTTACGTTTGGATTTGGTACCAAAAAAATTTGTTGTTTTTTCTTGGACCTTATGTTTGTCAGTAGCAGTCTAAAATTGTGGTTTCATCTAACTATGCCTATGGGAAGTATTTAGTTGTGCGAGCGATGTTGTGTGATTATGAATTAGGTCCTATGCGTCTCTCTTGTGCTACTTGATAGCTGGATTTGATTATGGGTTTGAAGTAGGAGTTGTGGGCAGTTAATTTGCTGCTCAAATGAGCTATTATCTGTCACCTGTGCTTAGTTTTTCCTAGCGGAGGGGAAATTCTTTGCTCCAACTTGTGATAGAATAGGCCTTTTCGTTGGGCCTTGACAAGGGAAATTCTTCACTCTAGCTGAATTCGAAAGATCTATTACATGTGCAAGGAAATATGGAATTTCTCGAGTAGCTATCCTTTTCCCTATTTTAATTGGCAATTTGTGTTTGTTTCATCCCATCATGATTTGTGATTAGGATGATTGAATTACTGTGAGAATGAAGGAATTTGTGTTTATGAGTTAGAAGGATATCAAGGTCGTGTTTGTCTTGGAGTATTTTATGTTAATGCAGGAACATTTCTTCTGATGACTGTAGAGTATTTTTCTTCTTTTCAGTGAAACTTGTGCTAGCTTTGCAAATTGTTGGGTTTTCTGTGAGGCTGTCATCCTTGTTTTTGTGGATTCAAATCTACAGGTTAGGGGCTCAATTTATGACCCCGCTTATTATTCATCACTTTTTGAAGATGCTCAAGAGACTCTAGACAGTGGATTCTTAAATAGTGGGAATACGTAGTGAGATGAAGAATGGTGAAACTACTTGATGGTTCTATTCTGTCCTCTCAATTTTTATTCCTCTTGGGTAAATGAATTACTCCGAATATTTGTGAACTTACTTGTGAAATTGGCAGGTTCTCGGGTACCCTGGAACCTGTGACAAGATAGATTCCAAGTGTTGACAGTTGATTTTTTATTAAAATTTTTTATTAAAATAGCAAAAACAAAAATTCATAAAATTATAAAATTAACTTTGAAAGCCTTGACCTAGACTTAGGAACCATTTTGAAAAAAAAAATATTTTTGAAGTGTTATAACTCTTAGCTTAGGACAATCAGCTTGTAAGTGTCCATAAACACAGCTTGTGAGTGTCCATAACCATGGCACTTGAAGCACTTCTTACCTTCATTATCTTATTCTTTTTTAGCACTTTAACGAACTCTCTGGACTTTTCCTGTTCTCTTTTCCAAGCATTCTTAGCATTATTAGATGAAAAACTCTAAAAAAAGGATGTTCCTTTTGTTGAAAACTCAGTCGAAAACCTCTTGCTACCTTTTAGTTCTCCACTTCCAAACCCACATATGTAGATCTTCGTCCTCCTTAGCTAGCAGTGGTCTTATGTTTTCTGGTACATATGGCTCCACAGATTAAATGTTCCCTTTGCAGCCTTTGAGAAGTATATCATGCAACGGACACGCCTCACTTCTCCCCATCGTCTTCAAAAACAGACAAACAAACTATCTCAAAGGCTGCAAAAGGGAACATTTAATCTGTGGAAAATGAGGTATGTCCGTTGCATGATATACTTCTCCGATCAGTAATTCAAGATAATTTTTGACTCATTATTTCGTGTAATCCACTACATATGTCAATATGGGAATGCATTGCCTTCAGCTAGCTAGCAAATGTTCAAAGGGATTAATTGAAACTCAACTAAAATCAGCAACGTCCTTGTTCAATCCTCTAGTGAACCGAGTGATGGTATGTTCTTGCATCTCCGGTATGTCACGCCTCATACGAAGTTGTTTAAACTCCCTTATTTCTTAATGATTATCCCTTGATGCTTGAGAGAATTCAACTTGCAAATAAATCTTGCTTATAGTTGACCACCAAGAACCCAGTCCATCAAACGAAAATAGGAACAAGAAATTCCAAGAAGTGACCTCAAGTTGCCCACGGTACGAACAACACCAGTAGAATAGAAGTCAAAAGAATTTACAGACCTTCAAGAAATCATATAAGTCATCACTGACACCATTTTCGTTGTGTCGGATGTCACGCTTGTCAGAAGTATAACTGAAGCCAGTCCCAACTGGTTGATCAACATAGAGCAGGTTTGAAGCCTAAAAGGACATTGTCGAGATCATATTAGCTGCTAAGGCTACAATAGAATAAGAGTGTAATAATGCAATACATTTAAAATCCTTCCGACGTAGCAACTGCCTACAAAAATGAACATTAAAAAATATTCCTAGATACCTTGTCCCAACCATATTAATTCTAAATAAGGGACATCTTGTTTGCAATGGCAAAGGGACCATTTTCATAGAACATAGCCAATTCACTACTGCAACCCGGTCCTCCAATCAGCCAGATTGCTTCGTGATTCAAAGAAGAAGTAGAACATCCTACCAGAAACAAGCAACAAGATTAATAACAAGTTTTACAGCTAGATTTGAGACACCACAAGCAAGTTAGTTTGATGTGAGAAGTAATATGTGAATCATTGACAATTCTACTAGGTAGCAAATTTCCACATACTCAGGATAAGAAAAATAAACTGGAAGCGATGAGTGGCTTAAGTGTAGCCACAACCTATTTACTAAAGCTCCTTTACTTCATTTGGTAAGTTACAATCCATCACCTCTCTAAATTATAAAGCAAATCCAAAACATCTTTCGATCTCAAACTTTTATAGAAGGTTCGAATAATAACAGTACATTACTACATAATGGACGAAATGATATGGTAAAAAAGTCTGCATAACCCTCAGATTCTAAATTTAGACCAATTTTCTTTAATCCCACAAAGGTTTTGATTTTCAAGTAAAAGTACAAAGACCACTACTATCATTACACCGAAATATACCATACATGTCACAGCAAAATAAGAAATCTGAAAATGAGCTACTAGTATCACGCAGACAGAACAGCACGTTGCAACTACACAGAAAGTTAAGTATCCATAAAATTTCTACAAATTTCACAAACACGACATGTACTAGATAAGCCATCACATAACTATTGATCTCAAATTACAAGACTTGGCCTTCTGATATTATGACATTACTGTTGGCCGGCGATTCCGACACCCTAGGACCTCCATAGCCGTATTTTAACAACCAAATAGCCAAGATTTCGAGACGGCGTACCTAATTTCGCTTCCATGGCCGATCGACCTGCAAAATCGACGAACCGAGCTTGGAACCTTCCCCTTTATGCCCTCCGGACCGCCTGGCGTCGATGAATCAACCTCACCTCGTCACTCTCTCTCTCTCGTGTGTCTTATGGAGAGGATGGAGGAGGAAAATAGCATTAAGAAGGCTAAATGGGGGGGTCCAAGCCTTATATAAACTTCCGGTTTGGCCCTTCTATCACGAGCCAGGCCGGAATTCGGCCCACACCAACCAGGCCCATATTCGGCCCGTTAAGAATCCTTAAATCC
>JAGVVM010012491.1:0-10264 GCA_019149425.1 Psidium friedrichsthalianum
CCCACAAGCCAATACCAGCGAGCTATCTGTGAAACCTTCTGTGTAACTCCCAACTTCAGCACTGACTTTGCCCCTAAAAGCAGCAATGTTCATGAAGAAGCAAAGGGTCATTCGATATTTATCTTTTGGATTATGAAAGTAGCAATGTTCATGAAAGCAGCACTGACTTGGCTTATGCCGCAACGGTGAACAGCATGAGAAGGAGCTGACGGATGGGGATTACCTTTTGGATTCACGCCTTTGACTCTTCCATCGCCACCAAGCAGTGTATTCACTTTGGAAATTGTTATTCAAATCTATCCCAGAAAAACACATCATTAGAGGGCCTCTACAAGTCATCTGGGAACTTTTGCACTCAATGTGAAGTAGAGGGTTTTTGTAAGATCATGTATTATCAGGATGACCGCCATTATGCCTTTGAGAAGGACTCGATTCTATACACAATGACCTTCAAGAAATGGAGAAGAATTTTGTCAAATACTAGATAGCTCAATGGGTCTTACTCGTTGCCTTTGGTTCTAGCTTGGGGTATTGGTTTGTTCATGTTGCTTTACTTGCCTGTTCGGAGACACATACTTCGAAAGGATATCCGTCGAGGAAGCTTTACCTCACCCCAGATGCCATTGTGTACAAAGTGACAAGACCAATACCATTTCCATGCTGTGGAGTGTTTAAAAAGAAGAAGAAAAAGAAAAGCATGTGCTCCTACCTCCAATAGTTGATGTTGTGATTGAACGAGGCTATATGCGATCCCTTTTGGTGTATACTATCTTGGAGTAGAGAATGTTGGTGTGAGAAGGCCCCCAAGTGATGATGCACAATTTGGCGAATCAAAGAGGCTGAATGTGCAACTTGATGCTGTGACAGAAAGGTTACAGGAGGCAATTCCTGACTCGGTGAAACATTTCAAAGAAGACACCGAGACATGAGGTGACGCCAAGAGTAATACAAGAGTAGATGCTACTTTCTACTTTGGGTAGGTTGAAAGAAAATTGGCCAGCCACATGATGGAAAGCAAAAAGAAAAGAAAAAAGATTGAAAAAGAAAAGTGAAGAGGAGCTCTTTTTCTTTTTCTTTTGGTGATAGTGGGGGGCTCTCAACTTTCTGAACTTTGACTCATCATCACCTCAGACCAAAGAGGACCCGTGACAAAAAGAAAAGAGGGTGAGACCGACATAAAGGAGCTAGAGGAAGGCAAGAGGAAATCACTACAACATTCCAAAAGGACAACTTGTCGCCCTCATAAATGGTACTCGTTTGTGTTGCACTTTGTGAAGAGATCAGATGCTTGGTTCTTTACTGGGTTCACTCCTTGAGTTCTCCAACTAATTGAGCTGCTCTTACTGGAAATGAACTAAGCGAGGCCATTTCAAGTCGTGGAAAGAGGATATGGCAATATCTTTCCTTGTTCATGTTTCTATCAAGAGGTTTTGTATAATTAGATGTTTCTTGTTCCTTGTGGCCTATTTCTAGAACATCAAAGGAAACTTGTCAGTTTCCAATTATTTGATCGGCCTTGGGAGCTATGATATAATAGGGCCTGCTGTAGATATAACTATGATGGGATATTTTACCATGGAACAAATTGCATTAGGAGTCCACTTTAGATTGCAGGCTCAAACTTTATTGTTGCAGAACCTCAAGGGAATCGTGTGTAGCATTTGTAAAGCTTGATGCATGCATAGCTTCACAAATTGTGACTATTAAAGTACTCTAGAGATTAAAGCAAGATATGGAAATCTTTATACTGAACAGAATGTTGCAATTAGTGGAATTCACACTCATGCTGGAACGGGAGGTATCTCCAATATGTTATATATTAGCGACATCACTTGGATTTGTAAGGCAGTTATTTGATGCTCTTGTTGATGGGATTGAGAAAAGCATTATACATGCTCATGAAAATCTTCGACTAGGGAGTATTTTTGTCAATAGAGATAAATTGCTGGAAGCTACTTGAACGCAAGCATAAAGTTCTAATCTTCACTCAGTGGACAAAATTCTCGATAAAGGATATGAAATCTGTTGAATAGATGGCCATCATTGCTCATATTATTCATCATCACCAGTGGCCCAAGAACAACAGCATTTTCGGTGGAAAAGGTGGAAAAGGAAAGAGGCACTCACTACCTCTTTCTCTCGGCCACCGAAAGAGAAATGATGAAAAGGGGGGACTTCAACCTTTTCTCGCGGAGAGGTGCTCTCCTGGGGGCACAGGAGTGGAGTGGATACACCAAAAAAAAAGAGGGTGAAGAGGAGATGGAATGAAGCCATGGAGAGCGTTCTGTATCGCATCGACATTGGCGGAGCTGAGAAGAATGGCAGGAGATCCAGTGGATGGAGGACTTTCCTCAACTTCAGTTCGAAGCAGCTTGGGTACTGACCAACACTGCTTTCCGGTACATTTGAGATCCAAGGCTATTTGGGCTCTAGGAAATGTGGCTGGCGATTCTCCAAATGTTTGACCTTGTTCTTGCAAATGGTGCTTTACCTCCATTGTTGGCATAATTGAATGAGCACGTGAAGCTTTTCTATGTTGAGAAATGCCACCTGGACACTTGCTAACTGTTGTAGAGGGAAGTCACAACCACCTTTTGAGCAGGTTAGGCTGCAGTTCCATCCCTTGCACATCTTATCCATTCAAACTGATGAAGAGGTTTTGACGGATGCTTGTTGGGCTCTGTCATACTTTTCTAATGGCGCTAATGATAAATTCATGCCGTGGTGAAGCTGGTGTATGTCCTTGTCTTGTGGAACTACTGCTTCACCCATCTCTATCTGTTCTTATTCCTGCACTTCGCACGGTTGGAGATATCGTCACTGGAGATGATTTGCAAATCCTGTGTCATCGACCATCAACACCTGTTCTAAACCTGGTGACTTATAAGAAGAGCATCAAGAAAGAAGCTTGCTCGACCATCTCAAATATTATAGCTGGTGATAAGGAACATATACAGGCTGTCATTGAGGCTAATATTATTGATCCAATGGTACAACTACTTCAAATTGCTGAACTTGATATAAAGAAGGAGGCTGCATGGGTAATCTCAAATGCCATCTGGTGGTTCTCACGAATAAATCAAGTTCCTAGTACGTTAAGGACGTGTCGAGCCCTTATGTGATCTTCTCATCTGCCCTGATCCGAGGATTGTGATAGTTTACCTAGAGGGTGTTTGTAGAAAGGGTCGTTTCGTAGAACGTTCTTTTGAGCTGAATGTGCTAAGAGAGACACTCAATCTGAAATTTGTTGGGTTTCTCTCAAAAATGGTTGTGTTGAGTGAGTCTCTGACGCAGATCCTGATCCTTGTTGCCGCCTTGATTGGCATTGGCTTCGCTCTACTTCAGTGGCTGGTGGTCTCCAATGTGAAGGTCTCAGCTGATTATGACAAGAAAGATGGGTACAAGAATGCAAGCAATGACGAAACCAACATACGCCGCAATTGTACAGTATGCCAAGAATGGGAAGCCTGCTCTCGTGTTTGTTCCCACCAGAAAGCATGTCCGACTTACTGCGCTGGACTTGATGATTTATTCGAGTGCAAAAGGTGGGGAGAATCCCGCATTTTTACTATGCTCCTTTGAAGATGTGGAGACTTGCATTGACAGCGTTAGTGAAGAAACGTTGAGGACCACCTTGCGACATGGGGTCGGTTATTTGCGTGAGGGGTTGTCTAGTCTTGACCAACAGGTGGTCACAAAGCTCTTTGAAGCTGGTCGTTCGTGTCATGAGCAGTTCTATGGCGGCAGAGTTATTCCAACTGCCCATTGAAGAGCAAAGATGAAGTAATGGAAAGGTCGGGAGAAAGAGACTCAAGCGATGAAGTATCTAGATAAATTAAAGCTAAGTACTCTGTTTACTCTCTCTGGCTTTGGGTACAAATTAGCTCAGATTCTCTACACTGACCCTTTCGTTATGTTTTATCTTAAGCAGCAGCTCCATATCAATGGTGAATCCTACAGAAGCGCAAAATTGGCCTGGACGAGCTCCTAAGCGCGCACGAATTTCTTAGCTAATCTGTCTTCGAGCTTTGTCTCGAATTGCTGAATTAATTTGTTGTATCTTTAGTTTAAAAGATCCGAACCTCAGATTGCGGTAGGCTCTGCCCTTTACTTGGTGGTGTAAAAATCTTATGTATTCCATCTTTTGTATTTTAATTTCCATACCATCAAACCCCAGAATTGGTAGGCCGAGCCGCCTGTTGGAGGTTCTTTATTTACTACTTTATGTATTCTATTTTCTGCAGTTTAATTTCCATATTATCAAATCCCAGAATCGGTGGGCTGAGCCACCTACGAGAGGTTTTGTAACATTCTGAATTTCGACCCCTATTTGAGACTTGAATATAGAATGGATATGTCATGGATGCACTATTAATGAATTCCACTCGAAACTGATCACTTCGAGATAACTGACCAAAAGGGAAGGGCTATCTAGGAAAATAAGTACGTGGATCAATTGGTCGATACGCGTAACTCCTAACAGCCACCCGTTAGTTTGAGAATTTCATTATAGCTGCTATCTTATGAATTTGGCCACAAATTGAGTTCCGAATAGGACAATCGATTTTCAAGAGCGTTGCAGTTGCTAAATTTGGATATTGACGAGAAAGGTTCGGAAATTGATAGTTTGGACTCGGAGTGCCGAGAAGGAAGGCAAAAATTAGAAATTTCTGTCGAGTCCCCGATTTGCCCTGGATTCAGTGGCTAGGGTGTGAGATGAATTTTAGCGAAGTCATAAAAATTTTCCGAGATCATCTCGAGTCATTTTCCCTTCGCGATTGAGCTTAAAGAGCACCGGTTCAGTCCCAATCAGTCCCAAATTGGCACGAATTTTGAGGATTGACTAGTCAAACTTGCTCTCCAAGTTTGACTACCTTTGACCATGTTGACCACGTTGACCAAGTTTGACCAAGCTTTATGTCACTTTCATGAATAATATCTAGATATTTTTATTATTTATTAATATTTTGAGATATTTTGAATAAAAAAATATTATTTTGAGTAGAACATTTGACTTTTTCTCTCTTCTTCTTCCATTTGCAACAGATTCACGATCCCTCTTTCTTTTTCTCTCACGGTGGAACACATTCCTTCTTTTCTCCCCCTCTCTCATTTGGCTCCAAATTCTGGCTGCAGACTTTGATCGCTCGCTGACGAAAATTTGTAAGTTGGATTCTCGCAATTTTTGGATATGTTGTAGTTCAATGTCTTATGGTTCTAATCCAACTTGAATCGCCTCGATCCAAGGTCGTTTGACCCTTCAAATGTATTTTCCCGTATCAGTCGACGAAACTGTTTTCTGGGTGCCGAATTTCTATTTTGGTTCTAATTGATATATGTCGACCCCGGCTGCCCCTAGATCTCATCTTAATATCAAATCCATGATTTCTAGTTCGTTTTTGTGTCGGTTTTGCCCCTGAACAGCCCGACCAAATCCTTGAACCGTCGCCGCCGCGTGCCGCCGCCGGTTGCCGTTCCTTGTCCAGCCCTTTGCTCAGCTTGTCAAGCTTCGTTTGGTAAGCCAACTCCCAAATCTTGATTAGGATATTTAGATATTGCTTGGACTAGCTCTAGGACACGATCCGAGGTAGATCGTTTGGGGAAAATTGTTTGATTTTTGGAATATCCGTGTATCTCACGATTTTGAGGAATGGGATGCGCTGAGCAGATTTGATTTGTGGCTGTTCTTGCTTGGATAATGCTGTCCATGAGTAGAAATATGGGCCTCGAGGTGCCTAGACCTTGAGAAATGAGAATCTAGATCAATTGGGGAGAAAACGGACCCAACTAGAAAGTGAACTCACAATTTGCGACGATAAAATGGAAATTTTTATAGCATGGGAAACAAGCATTGTGGGCTGACCATGTGAGCATAGAGTTGATTATCGAGAATTCGCGGGCCCCGCCTGAGCGGAAAAAGGGGCTTGATAGATCACTTTTAGTCTGATTATGTTTGATAGCCAAAGTGATTGGTTTAGATGCTCCAATGAGCTGAGAGAACTCGATATAGCTGAGGCTATATGTTTGTGTTGTCTGGTCTGCTACTCTATGAGTTACGCCTGATGGCAATTGCGTGATTTAATCCGCCTGAATGTGCTTCAATGAATATCGGCTTGTAGTAAATCTCGCATACTGGTTTAGTTGTGAGGCTGTGGCATGGCGGATACGAAGTTGAGAAATGCCGACCTGAGGCGGTTTTTATTCACGCGGGTCGAAGCATGATTACCAGCCTGAGGCGGTACCATTACGCGGGCTGAGACATGGGTACCAACCTGAGGCGGTCACCATTCACGCGGGTTGAGTACGGACCTGAGGCGGTTTCATTACGCGGGTCCAGAGGGCTAATGAGCCAAGAGCTGAGATTGTGAAATGGCATGCAGATTTATTGAATTCGATATTATGAAATGAACTTATTTTAATTGCATGCCTGGCCCCCGTGAGGGCGAGTTAATTGTTGGCTGCTGCACTTTGATCCATGATTGCTCGGTTTTATATATATATATATATATATATATATATATATATATGAGTCGTGATTGTCTACTAGAGTTAAGTTTGAGAATATTGGGTATCCTAAGAGGGGTTTGGGGTGGGCTTGCTGAGATTAGTTCTCATTGGTGATTTCCCTCATTTTCAGAATCTCAATCCCCAAAATGAATGCTATTCCAGTTAGGCAGGGGATCCCAAGGGACATGGAGACTGAGACTCAATCTTTCCCTGATCCCCATGCCCGTGGAGGAGTTTTTGTTAGAGTCAAAACTACTGTTTCGGTAGATGTAGGACAGGTGCCCTGGCAACGACATTTGTATATAGCTTGGATGTACCGGAGAGGAGATATGCTGCTGGGACCATTGCAGGGTTTTGAGGTTCCATTGCAGTATCTGGTACCATGGGATCCGGCAAGAGACATTCCTAACGAAGGCGAGGGGTTGAATGCTAGCGAGGAAGGGTTAGGCGAACATTCTGAGGGTAGTGCCCCCATAAAGGTTGAAGGATCTACTGATAATAGCCAAGAGAACATCCCGCTTTCACCTGGAGAGTCTGACCCAGAGGAGCTACCATCCATTGAGGTAAGCGGGACCTCGAACAATGGATCAGACGCCGACGAGTAGGCGAGAGGTTACGACCTCTTTTTGATTGTATAGGCAGGTTTGTAATTAGACTGACTGGGTTGTGAGATGATGTTGCAGACCAGTGGCCCCTTTTTGATCAGAGGTCTAGCAACGAGATGTCACGATGGATGGAGAAATTTTGAAGTGTGAATATCTGTCCACCTAGGGGAGTTTGATATCTCCTTTTGTAAATGTGTTTGAATGACATCTCAGGGAAGGCAGTGAAGTTTGGTTTGTACAGGAACACTGTCTTTATATGAGAAAGTAAAATGGAAAAGCAAGTTTGCTATTTTGCACTGTCTCTCTATCCTTTGATTTTGTGCATGAATGTTTGGTAGGGTTTCGTTTCTGTTGCCGCCGGAACTCTGATATCGTTTGGATAACGACGAGTATCCTGGGTCGTCGTTCTTGTTATCCAATCGATCGTACAGGTAATAGGGATGTCGCGTGGCTCGCCGGGTTCGGGGCGTGACAGGTTCTTTATTTACTACTTTCTGTATTCTATTTTCTGCAATTTAATTTCCATATTATCAAACTTCATAATCGGTGGGCCGAGCCACTTGCTGGAGGCTCTTTATTTACTACTTTCTGTATTCTATTTTTTGCAGTTTAATTTCCATATTATCAAACCCCAGAATCGGTGGGCTGAGCCATCTGCTGAAGGTTCTTTATTTACTGCTTTTTGTATTCTATTTTCTATAATTTAATTTCCATATTATCAAATCCCAGAATTGGTGGGCCGAGCCACTTGTTGGAGGTTCTTTATTTACTGCTTTCTGTATTCTATTTTTTGCAATTTAATTTTCATATTATCAAACCCCAAAATCGGTGGACCGAGCCACATGCTGGAGGTTCTTTATTTACTGCTTTCTGTACTTTATTTTATGCATTTTGGTTTCTATACCATTGAACTGCAGAATCGGTGGGTTGAGCCACCTGCTGGAGGTTCTTTATTTACTGCTTTTTGTACTCTATTTTATGCATTTTAATTTTCGCATTATCGAACCCCATAATTAGTAGGCCGAGCTACCTATTGGAGGTTCTTTATTTACGATTTTATGTACTCTATTTTATGCATTTTGGTTTCCACATTATCAAACTTTAGAATAGATAGGCCGAGCCACCTGTTAGAGGTCGTAACACTGCACAGAAGTCGTTAGATCACTTCCTCTTTCGGCTTCAAAGAATTTTTAATGCTTATTTTTATATACTGCTTTTTATATCGCATCTGTTAATATTGCGTTTATATTCAAAATATTTTACATCATCAGTCTTATTTAATTAGAAAATACCAAAAAATGTCATTCATGTGCATTTTATATAGTATAGCTCATGCATACTTTGCCATGCCGCATACGTATTCGTATTGCAATTTTCTGTATTTTTTTATCCGAACCTCAGATCACAGTAGGCTCTGCCTCCTACTTGATGGTGTAAAGATCTCATGTATTCTGTTGATTGGTTTTGTGATACGTATGTCGTATTCGTATGTTACGTACGTACATTATATTCGTATTGTCATCAATTCATGCATATCACCCAAAAAAATTCAAAAGAAAAAATCCAAAAATTAGGAAACGAGCCATTTCGACTGGCCAATCCTATTTTGATGATTTTCCTTCCTGATCTTTTCAAAATGATGATCTTGCTTCTTATAGGCAAATTGTCTTGAAAAATTTCAGAAAATTCAGAAAAATCCCAAAAATTAGGAAACAGACTATCTTGGCTGGCCAATCTTATTTTTAATGATTTATTTGCGAGTCGCGTCCGTATGTCACGTTCACATATCGTATTCGTACGTCTTCATATCCGTATAATCGTATTTGTATGTATTCATATCTGTCTGTCTGTATTCGTATACCTACATACGCATGTCCACGTACATATGTCGCGTCTGCATGTCCGCGTTCGTATGTCGCATCCGCATGTCTGCATTCACGTGTTGTATTTATATATCCACGTTCGTATGCCGTATTTGCGTGTCCACATTTGCATGTAACGTGCGTTCATGTTTGCATGTCATATTTATATATCCATACTTGTATATTCATGATTGCATGTCTGCGTCCGCATGTATACGTTCGCGTGTCTATATTTGCATATTTACGTTTTGCTTATCGATGCACCCATTACCATACATGCATTTCATCTAAAAAGTGAAAATACAAAAAAAGAAGAAGAAGAAATGAGAACATCTCACTAGAGTATTAGGAGTAAACCAAGCTTGAGTTGCCAATTTGGATATCCATGAAACTAAGTTACCGAAAGGGAATTAGTTTTAATTAACTAGTGTAACTAAGTCTCCGAACTCATAATCTCTAGTTCGTAGAAGTAATTTAATTTTCCCACTAATTTACTTAAGTTTCTAATCGACCTACCAAAAAATGATTAGTGGGGACTCCAAATTCTAAATCATTTGAACAAAAAATCAAAGTTGCGATTCGGTAGGGCTTGGGAGGGTTCGAATTAGATTAATCAATTAACCTGATAATCCATCAACCTGGAATTTCCTTCACCCGAATTTTTTAGATTGCGACACCAATGACTACTTTAACTACCGAACAATCAGTGAAAAATCCTTCGGTCGCTCATCTCTAGCAATTCCCTTGCTCGTGATCACGAATTTCAGTCAATCTAATTTTCATCTAGCCACAAACCACCTTACTACTTGATCTAGCTTATTTAATTGTGGTCGTTTAACCTAAACCCAGTCTCTAGCTAATCCGGCCACAAGTAGACTACATAAATATCTAATTAAACTAATTAATTAATTATGTCATGAACATAATAACGCTTTAGCCGAGAATTAGAGGCCGACTCACTACGCATCAGCAGCGACGTGCAAACGTGGACTGGTATAGTTGATGGCGGTGAACTCCAGCGAGTCGGTGGCGCCGGCTACCGGTGCGGACTCCGGTGGCTTATCATGGTGGCTTAGCTGAGGACGATGGCGAGGTGAAGCAGTGAGTACCAAGTAGTAGCGACGGTGTGTGAGGGAAACAACGACGATGACAGGCTAAACTGAGGAGGACGACGTTGCGGCTGAACGGCAGGAGGCGACGGGAGGAGGACACGACGACGCAAGTTGGCTATGAACGACAGTGGATAACGTGAGCAAGGGCGGCTAGGAGTGACGGCACCTAGAACGAGTT
>JAGVVM010012494.1:0-16636 GCA_019149425.1 Psidium friedrichsthalianum
CGTCCGCCACCACTGTGAGGGAGCTGGTCAAGGACATGCGAAAGTGCTGCAACCATTGCAGTTGTCCAAATGATTGATAGGGCCCTGTTTCAACATTTTCCGACATTACCAACGAAAGACTGAGGCCACTTACAGATAAAAAGAGGCAGTTAATTTTGAGGACAAGAAATTCGTAACTGTCAGATTGGATTTTAGTGAAGTCTATTAGCATATCCAAATCGTAAGTAAAGGGTCCTTCATTTGGCAACCGTCTACTACACAAAAAACATGCTAAACTTTATCTAAACCAATAGTTCAGCTTTCGTAAGTTCATCGATGACCCTTCATGAAACAAGCAAAAGTAACCCAAAAGAACACTCGCCACGAAGCCATTTAAAAGCAAGGCTCCACCAGCAGATGTGGTTGATTGTGGGAAGCTGAACTTGGGTTCTACCCCGGAGCACGTAGTGGCCATACGGCATGAGAAAAAACCGCCCTGAGAAAAGCTGCTTCTGTTATGGAAGCAGTAGCGTGATTCATTGGGAGACCTATCCACTGAAAATACAAACCACCAAGGAAAGACATTAGAAGAACCAAAAACGGAAGGTTGAGCTTCGAATTTTTTTTAGACGTGAAATTGAATGCTATATGTTATCAACTACTGAAGTTAGTGAGCCAGCTTGAATTCCTTATCCAATTAAAATATTCGAAACCACAGCTTTATCTAAAAATTCATGACATTTAACTGTCAAAACTAAATCCACCTTGATGTTTCCATTCCACAGGACAAGCAGGATAAGTTTGCTTCAGGTCTGCTTCCACCTCACTTACCAAGCCACCAAAGGCCAAGAAGAGTGAAGAGGCCAACGTAACCACAAAACTTGTGGACACCTGTTTTCTCTCCCTCTGAACCAGCAGATTTCTTTAGCAGCACTGCGCTAAACCCAGGCAGTTAAAGACAATGAGAAGAGAATGAAATCATGATTTCTAAGCAGAGATTCTCACCTGTGAGCAAGCCATATAACACTGCTGAGAGAAGGCCCAAAATGTCGCCCATACTCGCGTGCTTGTTATCCTTGGCAACAAGAAACAAAGGTATCAGGACAAACACACAAGATATATCACACAGACATGAAGTAGCATTCAGTTTATTGATGTATGAGAAAAGTTAAATATTTAGCGGCAATGTAAATTTGGCACGAAAGGTTATGATGGACCATCTTCGAAAGGGATGTACTGGCTCTTGTGGGAAAATGCAGACTCCACTTTTCCTGCATCTTCAACAAACTCATCACACACCAAATTAAGTTGAAGAGACATCATTAAAATTGTCAAAGAAGTATCTGTTATTTTCACATTCCAATGCAAAGTCCATGTTTTAGTTGAGCAAGTTCCCTATCTTTCACTTTATTTGGGGACAAAATCGGTGGACACTGGAGAATGCAAGCTACCAAAGTATATTTTTCCAAAATATTTTAGGATATCAGCATTAGGAAATTCAAATATGCTCTTCTTCTCTGCCAAATAAAGGAAAAACTCATCTTGCAAGCAAACCCTACTACATGCTCACGCTTTGATGTGCTTAAGAATTCATCAGATGCCCAAGTTTTTCTAACAGTGGTCATGGCAACACCAAATGCTGATAAAGACAGCAAAAACATTCACAATGCTATGGATTCCCGGCCAAGAAGAGCTCCAAAGAAAAGTTGTGAAGAGGTAAGATGCAAATGCTAGGACAGTCGTGCTTGCCACCCTGGTATTTGCCAGACGCAACTCGACAAGTACTGCATGTGATATATGTGACGTCCTGATATTTACGCACCAGAGGACAAGAATAATAAAGGTTTTTGGACCAACCTCCCTCTTAGCTTTCGGCTGAAGAGATACTTCAGACTCCACACGTGGGCCTCCTTAAAATGCCACTACCTTAGCTCATCAAAGAAACCAGAGCTGGAGAGTCTTCGTTGGCTGGAAATACGGCTGGTCTGCTCCACTCACGCTGCTGGACTTCATTTTCCATGCAGATGAGACAAACTCTCATCATTTGAAGCCACCTGCTTCAACTATTCCCGTAAGAAAGTTGGCTGGCCTCTTCTTCTTTCTTCTTCCTATTTCTGCAGCTGCTCCAATCTTTTCTGCTGCTGCGTTCCTTTCTCTTGACCGAGTTGCTGTAACTTTTCTTCTTGGCTTCGAGGGTCCACTGCTGCTGCACTTTCTTCTTCTTTCTCGGCTGGTTTCGCTCGGCTACTTATCTTCTGTTGCAGCTCACCTCATCTCTGCTGCATCGTCTTTTATTTTCCAGCTGCTTCCCCTTCTTTTGCTGCAGCTATTGCTGCGTTTTTTTTCCTCCAGGCAGCTTGAACTTCAACCATAGCTGCTGCACGTCCTTGATTTATTGCCTTCTTTTCCTGGCTGCCTGGGGATCCCTTGCTATTGCTGGATCTTCATTTTTTTTTGGCTGAACTTGCTGCTGCCTCTTCTCGGATTCCCGCGTCCAGCACGCACACCCGGAGAAAATCGGCTCGTTCGGGGCCGTCCGGTGTCCAAATGGAGCTCCGTTTTCGCCTGTGTACTCGTAAGACTTCAAACTTCGATATTTTGGAAGCGGATCAGCGAAAAACCTTCTGGAAAAATCCCAGTTTTGATTCAAAGTTGACCATGATTTGCCCGTGTTTGTTTGTAGCAAATTCCTCACCCTCTCGGCTGAAGTTACCTTGCTCGAAGCTCGATCATCGTCGTCCGTGGCCCGAGCTCAAAGTCAGATTTTTAGGTTAGCACATTTCTAGACTTGACTTAGAATGTCGGGTATGCTAGGTACTGGTAGGGAAAATTTTATGTCGAAAAATATTAAATTCCTTGAACGTAGAGTATCGATAAATTGCTACTAGCCACAAGAGTAATATTAGTGATTTTTGCGAACTCTAGAAATTGCCCTGTGTGCCAGATTGATTGCCTTTGTGCCTAGGTGACTTAGAATGGAAACCGGTCCTAGAATGTGAGTTTTTGCAATGCGAAGTGCCTGGTTATTATATTTAATTTATTTTGAGTTGAATTGTGTACTCTGGTGAATAATCTTGGGAAATGCATGTGGTAAAGTTGACTTGCATGAGTGTTTATGGGATGGGCCAATTAGAATTTTGCGATATTCATCATTGATCTGCATACTGGCATGAGACATGTGCGTTTGGCGGAGTGCGTAGAACCGTGCGGGACGGCCCGGCAGTGTCTAGGGGGCCACCGGGAATGCGGGGCGATAAGGAGGTGCCGATCGCAGTGCTAATTGAGCCACGGTCGTTGCACTTGCGCCTGAACGTGCTCGGCACGGGGTAGCTGGAGAGACAAGGGTGCCAACTTCGGTGTGATTAGACACGGGTTGAGGCACAGGCCTGAGACGTCTACGACGTGGCCAGGACCGGAAGTGCTATTGAGCCACCGGTGGGGTTCGGTCCAGCAGTGCTATTGAGCCACCGGGGACCCCAAGTGAACCATTGAGCATCTGCATTGGCATCTGTATGATCTGAGGTCACAATATGCATGTGATGATTTAAATTCTAGTATGAGGTGTATGTTTTCTATATTGAGTCTAGACGTGTGTTCACTGAGTTTCGACTCACATATTTTTGGCTGATCGCCATTTCAGATCATTGATCATAGACCTGTTCTCTGATATCCGAGGAGTTTGATCCGGAGGAGTGGTCCTTGCTAGAGGACGAGTAGTCCTGATGATGCCTAGATGGAGACTAGTGACTTTTTGATTTGGCCTATTCCCTTCTGTTAGTGGCCAACTCAGGTTTTGAGATTCAGATGATAATCTTCCTCCCAGGTTGTATAGAACTCTTACTGTTATATGTAAATTAAATCTTCTCTATCTCTCTATCCCACATGTGTATTTGTCAGGGGTTGTGCGTTTTCGCTGTTGCATTATTTAGCCGTTGTTTGGCCGCGACGAGTCCTGGGTCGTCGCCAGTATTGGCCAGGCGATGAGGGAATTGGCAGGTGAAGGGATGTTGCACATCCGACGGGTTCGGGGCGTGACAATATAACCGGTCAATCACTCATAAATTTCCTCCCAAATGCAAAGCTTATCAAGAGTGGAAGAAGACGGGGGAATCCTAGATATGAGACTATCACTAGGGTGAGAAAAGGACCTTTCCTTTTTTTTTTTTTTTTTTTTAATTTTATAAAAATGCATTTAAAACTACAGTTCCGTCAAGGCAAATTTAAATCCAAAGGATTTGAAGTGAATTTCTGTGCATATAGTTGAATTTAACAGCGACTTCTCCAAAAATTCAGCCCCTAAAATTTCATACTCAGAAGAAACGCTCTTTTACCCAAAAAAAAGCGGTTGAATATGTGCAAGTGGCAGTACTTTTAGTGTTTGAGAAGAAACACCAACTCCACCGTATTATATTTCCTACTACCAACTATATCTCAACTACTTGTTCTCGTAAACTTGGCATCTCAATATCAAGTACGAGTTTAATCAATGACATCTTTGATTTCAGAAAACATTTTCAGTTCCATTAGTTTCTATTAAGCAAGTATCGCACAGTGACTGAATCAATCGATACTATTCTTAACTCCTGGATGACGATGAGAATGCTCAAAAAAGATATGTGAACGCGCGAGAAGTACACGTCAAGAATATGTTACCCAAGATAAGTTTCCTTTGGCCCTACAAACTGAGGTAACGAAGTCATGACCCTAAAATGAACTAACCAGAACATATTAAATTGATGGTAAGAATGCTATGTCACAAGGAAGTAGAGAGAAAGCTAGAAGTACATGGATAAAGATTCTAGAAGATGGTCTTAAACATCTGAACCTTATGCAGAACAGGGAACTAAATGGAGATTCAATGATTGATTCACACTCCATCCTCCAGTGAGAAACCAGCATTCTTTTTTACAATACTTTCCCAGAAACAGAAAATCATGAATTGCAAGGAAATTTTTTTTTTCTTTTCTTTTCTTTTTTGTGGTTGTGGGGGTTTCTTTTTGTGGGTTTTTTTGGGGGGGTTGGCGCTGGGGCTGGTTGGGGGGAAGGGTAACCTATATCTGATTCTGTTAGATGCACAGAAGATACCCCATTCACTATCATCTAGCACTCAACATCAAATTATCCAACTGCGATTGAACAAACCTATCAGGAAATTTTAGCAAATTGGAAGCAGATAAAAGACCTCACAAATGTTAAACAAGCTTCCACATGTAGCTCTCTCATAAGAATCAAAAAGCACCTTTTGATTTTGGAAAAACATACATCCCATATAAAAGAATGGATCACAAAGGAGTATTACTTCTGTCAGAAACCATAGAGGGGTGAGATATCAGCTACACTTGAAAATATCCAATGAACCAAGTCCAGGAATCTCGCCAAGTGATGGATGTTCACAATCCTCATTCATTAAGCTCAAAGGCGAACCCTCTTCCCTTTTCCTAACATCCCAGTCCTCGTCAGGAATGAGATTATTCTTTGAAGCTGTTTTTGCATCATCGTACATTTGACTAGTGTGAGGGGAATGTTAAATTCACTTGAACTGCAACTCTTGCCATTGATTATATAGTAAATTCTTCCGAAACGATCTCTTCAAAGTAAGTCACACACACGATCCTTGAGGAACATGGTAGGAAAAAAGACGACCATGAGAGAGATTATAAGATGTAATCGTGAATCGCTGTTTGTATTCTTCAATAATTTTCTGAACATCAAGAATTGAAAAAACAACGAAAAAAGAAGGGGAAAAAAACACAATTAGGGAACTTGGACAGCGAAGATAATATATCCAAAAGCAAATAAGACGTGTTCTTAATGACGCCCATCAGAGCATCCCATTGTCTCAACCAGCATACACCTAGTAAGAAAAATATTTGCAAATTCATGAACGATTCAAGGAGTACGTGTGACCATAATCTAGAAAAAAGATTTTGGCAGGAACATAGGCTGCAAAAAAACTTGTAGGGCACTCAAACATGCAAAAATTTATCCTTTCTAACTTTTCGTCCAAAGTTAACTCTTCCTCATCAGCTACAATTGAAAATATCCAATGAAATCCAGGAATCTTGCCAAGTGAGGGATGTTCACAATCCTCATTCATTGAGCTCAAAGGCCAACCCTCTTCCCTCTCCCTAACATCCCAGTCCAAGTCCGGAATGAGGTTACTCTTTGAAGCTGTTTCTGAATCATCGTACATTTCATTGGTATGAGGGGAATGTTAAATTCACTTGAACTACAACTCTTGCCATTGATTATATAGTAAATTCTTCTGAAAGGATCTCTTCTAAGTAAGTCACACACACGGTCCTTGAGGAATGCTGTAGGAAAAACAATGACCATGAGAGAGGTCATAAGATATGTAATGGCGAATGGCTGTTTGTAATTTTCAAAAAATTTCCAAACAGCAAGAACAAAGAAAAAGAAAAGGAAAACACAATTAAGGAACTTGGACAGCGAAGATAATATATCCAAAAGCAATAAGACATGTTTTTAATAACGCTCATCAGAGCTACCGCCATCGCAACCACATTCACCTAGTTAAGAACATATTTGCAAATAACTTGAATAAAACCTATCATGGGATGCTGCGCTAGCTCTCTCCCGGAGGATTAGTCGAGGTGCGCGAATCCGTAACGGACGCTGGCCCGGACACCTTCGATACTAAAAAAAAAAAAAAACATATCATTGAGAACAGAACAATTTGTCAGGTTCACAGAAATCCGTATATCACAACAGTATGTTTTTCATTCCATTTAAGTCTGATTCTCATGTATAGTGAATTTAGCGTGAGAGCCTTACTGGATTTGCTGCTTCTTTGCTTCAACGCATTGCAACTTCTAAAACGGAACCAGCAGACAAAAGGAGTGATAAACGATTGCTTTAAAATATTGATTTTGGATTGCATTTTACATGGTTATTATTCAATACTCGATCAGTTTTATCAGAACAATTTGATTCGTTCCCATTTTAAGTCTGATTCTTATGTACATGAACTCGCTGAGGAGCTTTACTGAATTTGCTGTCTCTCTTGTCCCTCGTGCATCGCACCTCATCAAGAAACCGGCAGGGAAACGTATGATAATCGATGCATAAGTAGAAATCTCGGATTGCGTCCATGTCGATTTGTATTCAATACTCCAGCAGTAGGCGTCTGTGAGCTCAAACTCAAACTATACTCAATCAATGAAGGCGTGTTCCGGTTAATGGAGGGAGGGTGGTTTTCCTACGATCGTGGCTGAATATGTGGCGTGAGCCTTGTATTTCCGTGATGCCGACAGATATTTGGAGTAAATCGTGTTGGCGCTTGCGTGTAGACGCATCTTTGAGTTGCATGCTTCACTAGAGTGTCAAAATGGTGGGTCGGGTCGGTTTTGGGTCGGTTGGGTTTGGGTCGGGTCGAATATGGTCCGACCCATATTGACCCGTCAACCCATTTTGACCCATATTCAATGACCCATACACGACCCACCCGCACCACCCATACCCAACCCTGACCCATTTTGACCCATATTGCCAATCACACTAATATTTTAAGACACATTTATAACTAATTTAACCTATTTTATTTTGCTTTCATTTTTTTTCTTTCATTGTCTCCATCCGCGGCGAGCGCGGCGGTCAGACGGCGACGGGTCGCCACTGATGGTTTGCTGCCGCCGACATAGTCGTG
The DNA here is from genome assembly GCA_019149425.1 of Psidium friedrichsthalianum. NCBI lineage: Eukaryota > Viridiplantae > Streptophyta > Magnoliopsida > Myrtales > Myrtaceae > Psidium > Psidium friedrichsthalianum. The sequence goes on from JAGVVM010012494.1 coordinate 7,646, forward strand.
GGTCAACTGGCCGTTGTCGGCCGCCGTCGGTGGCCGCGGCCGGCCTGCGGTGGCCTCGCCGGTTGCCGCGGCCGGCCAGCGTGGACCTCGGCCCGTCGCCGCTTGCCGGCCGGCGGTGGCCTCGCGGTCGCCGCTGCGGCCGGAGGTGGCCCTTCGGCCGTTCGCCGTGCCGGCCGGGGTGGCCGAGGCGGTCGCCGGTGGCCGCCCGGCGGTGGCCGGAGCCGGTCGCCGAGGCCGACCGGAGGTGGCCGAGGCCGGTCGCCGCGGGCCGGCAGGCGGTGGCCGAGTCCGGTCGGAGAGCGGGCCGGAGTGGCCTGTCCGGTCGCCGCGGCCGGCCGGCGGTGGCCGAGGGCCGGTCGAAGGCCGTTGTCTCGCCGGCCGCGTGCCTCGGCCGTTCGCCGCAGCCGGTCGCGAGGCCGGTCACCAGCGGGCCAGGCACGCGGTGGCCCTCGGCCGGTTTGCCGCGGCCAAAGGCTTGGAGGTCGCCAAGCCGGTCGCCGCGGCCGTTCTCCTCGGCCGCCTTCGGTCGCCGCGGTCGGGTCGCCGCGGCCGTTCCTCGGCCGGCCTTCCGGTCGCCGGCGGTCGTCTCCGCGCCGTCTCCTCGGCCGGCCTTCGGATCGGCGCGGCCGGTCTCCCGCGGCCGGCCGCCGGTCTTAATACGCGGTCGAGTCTCCGCGTCGGCCGCCGGTCTCCGCAGCCACTCCGTTAGCCGCCGCGGCAATCGCCGGACGCTGCCACCGGCGGTCCCCGAAAAATCAATTCCATAACAAACGACGAAAATTGTTTTCCAGTTTATTTTTAAGTATTATCAACATCGAAAAATATTATATTTTCTTGAAAAATCTTCCTACAAAATGCTTTCCCGAAATATCAACATTTTCCTGAAACAAACGGAAAGGCTCTAGGTCCATTTGTAATTTGTAGAGTATGGGATCGAAATGGGTCCAATAATGGTTCGAAAATGGGTTTCATTTCGTGGCCCAATTTGACCCATTTAATTTCAACTTTCACTTTTGGTCCATTTTTAGTGAGTCCTATAATTTGCATGCTTTCACCTATATAAGACCCATTTTCACTAGTCAAAAGGAGTCAATAGGGTCATGACCCATATTGACGGCTCTAGCTTTCACTCGTCAGCGAACACACTTACTTCCCTAGTCTTTTGGCCGTGGTAGAGGCGAACAAGACTATTTCTTCTCAATCTAGATGTATCTTTCGGCAGCATTAGGCGTATATCTAAGGCGAAACCAGGCTCTCCACAACTGTGACCATGTTGCATTCCGTCGACAATGAAGATGTTTGAAATTGTTCCGTGACTGGATCCCAAGAAACTCGTTCTTCATCACCCACAATCATCAGAAGCTCGCCATTCCTCGTAAAGCCACAAAATTCACTACTATTGATAAAGTCTGAAAATTATATAGCTTAGTCCAAGACTCACGCACGCCGTACTCGCTCATCACCCAAACAGAACAAACGGAACGCAGCATATATCCCTCCAAGCTCTCTACGAGCAATGCCAGCAAGCCATTCAGTACTGCAAAAGAAAGATCGAAATTGCAAGCGCAAAACTCTTCCGGCAGAGCCATACCGTCGAACGCCTCACCTGCGACGTCGAACGAGACGATTGATCTGTCTACAAGATTCGTTCGCAGATCATCAAACTTGGAAAAAAACCAGTGCAGATTCCCATTGAAGAAGACTGCTGGGTGCCTGCCGTAGACAGGAGGAACCTCACACTCCAAACATCTCCAAGAACGTGTGTTGAGTGAGTAAATCTCGACTCGAGAGCATGGATGATCAACTGGAAGCTTCACAATCTTATAGTCATTAGACCTAGCATCGAAGCCAAATCCTAGATCTACAATTTGATGCTCTAGACGGGGTAGTAGCACCGCATTGTGCTTTCTGGTGGATAAATTCCACAAATGAATCGTCTGTACATAGCGAATTTCGCGAAGTTCTGCGACGCAGATCAAACCATTACACGAACCAACAATAACGTAAGGGCCGCCGGGAGCACCAAAGGGAATTTCGATTTGCGACCGAGGAGGCAGGGTAAGAGACTCATCGGAGAACACAGAGCAGAGGTTTCGGAAAGGATCACTCCAATCTAACACACAGTGTGCCAATTGGAGGCATCGAGAGCGGAGATATTCAGGTGGAGGGCCACGAAAGAAGGTCATCAATGGTGGAGCGCCATGATCGGCAAACGCACCTGAATCGAAGAGAGATTCCACCGGCAATCGCTTCAGGATCTCAACAATGACGTCTTGAGGGAGCGTCGGGTTGTCGTGGGAACTCATGGCGGCTAGGGCTTGACAAGTGATGCGTGGTGGTGAGATTGGGTGAGAACCAGAAAGGAATTCAAGGTAAACCAAAGTGTGTAACGGGGGTTGGGGAAGGAACAAAGAAGGGAAACTTCGCATAAAATTTACCCCAGCCAAGGCATAAGAGGACTACGCAACCCCTTCAAAATTACACCATCAGGGAAAAACGCACTTGCAGAGTAATTCTCATGTAGTATCAACTCATAGATCTCTCCTCACGACTGAGAATTCTCCTTTTATTTATAGAGGGATTAGGACACTAAGTTGGAAAATTAAATCACACAAGGAAACCTTAAATTAGGAAATATCAAACTAGATAATATCCATCAAATAAGGAAACCTTTAATTAGGAAATATCATACTAGGAAATATCAAATTAGGAAACCTTAAACCAGAAAATATCATACTAGGAAACATCAAATTAAGAAATATCAGACTAGGAAACTTTAAATAAGGAAGCCAAATTAAAATAGTAAACCTATTTAAATTACAAAATATTATTAAAATAGGACAACCCTACGTAAAAAATTATATTGCTCTTTGATATGAAGAGAAATTAGGGATGATGAACCGTGATTTTTGGATAAAGGACTAACTGAACATATTTGGACTAATGTTAAAGTTTGGGGTAGATTTGGGATGGAACCCAATTTTTTTTTTTTATTTTGACGAAAAAAGTTCAAGGTATATTCGGATTAGATTTAAAGTTGGGGTGTTTTTTAGACAAAAAAGGTTATGAGCAGAAATTGAATTGAAACTAAAGTTGAGGATTTTTTGAGTGATGTTCCTTGGGTAAAGTCGGCCCCAAGATCTTCACTCGAGTTGAGTTCGTGAAGCTTGAAGACCTCGACATCCTGTTGGTAGACCTCGCTTGGGCAAGTCAAATACATACGTACTAAAAAAAAATTCAAGTGAAAAAAATGCAAAAATTACCAAATCAAGAAGACTTACCCAAGTATTTTGTTGAATTTTTTTTGTAGTAGAAAGTGTTCAATTTAATGAGAATTGCAATGTCTCACATCGACACCTACATAAAAAAAATGAAAATTACTCAATATCAATGAAGCTTATGGAAATTGATGAAAGATAATGGTTAAATAAAAAACAATTTATTTCATGCTCACCTTATAACACAAATAACAAGAGAGAAGACAGAAGACAGAAGAGAGAAGAGAGAAGAGAGAAGAGAAGAGGGAAGAGAGCGGGCGAAGGGAAAAGAATGGAGAGAAAAGTGGAAAAAGAGCTTTCAAAAGGGAGAATTTTACTCGGCTACAAGAGTAGTGAGAAAAAACTGTCGATGGACTTTAGCGACGAAAGCGGTTCGTCGCAAAAATAGCGACAAAACTACGTTGTCGCTAATTAGCGACGAAAAAATGTGTCGTCACCAGCTAGCGACCAATTTAGCGACAAATGTGGGACGAAAGTTTTTTCATCGTGAATTGCTAACGAATTATATTTCCTCGCTAAAATCCCTCTCTTATTTTGCGACGAATTTGGTGACGAATTTTGCAACGAAATATAATTCGTCGCTAATTTTCGTCGCAAATTAGCAACGAATTATATTTCATCGCTAATTTTTCGTGGCTAAAAGCCATTTGTTATTTTGCGATGAATTTATGACAAATTTTATTTGTGACAAAAGTTCTTTTCGTCACTATTTTGGTTGCAAATAAGTGATGAATTACATTTCGCCGCTAATTTTTTGTGGCTAAATGCCCTTTTTTTTTTTTGTAGTTTGGCGTGGCCATGAAATCGGAACAAATTGAAGATGATAAAGTGTTATGTTGACTTCTTACAAAGCCCACAATTTAAGAAGAGATTGATGATGACACGGCAAGTATGACATATCACACGATGGCCTTCGTATGATGCGGAGGCATGAATTCATGTGCTATGTGTTCACATGCGTAGTTCGACTATAACTTTAATCATGTTGGATGATACAAAATGTCTGTTTAGAGATGATAGTATCAACACCATTATCTGACTCATTCCTTTCCGTCAATTTTCCGTAATACTGAATTTGGAGAGTTTAATCTAATACTGACTCATTTGATCGTGGACGATCACCCGGCATCGTTTATTTTCTTATTAATGACTTCGAATGAATGTTCCTTAAGAGGGATCTCTTTCTTCATAAGTGATGAACATTCCTCAAAAGGGATCTCTTTCTTCGTAAGTGATGACCATTCCTTAAAAGGCAGATTTGATATACACGACGGCAATAGAATCTCTTTTTACCACATTCGAAACGGAAGCGAAATTCCTCAAAACGTACTGTTTTACTGCTATTTTTTATACTGTTTCAATGCGGTTTCGCACTGTAAATATGCTGTTTAGTCTAAATCAAGGCCATTTTCGCATATTTTGTGAGCATTAACTCATGCAGACTTTCCTAGGAGCTCGAGGATATGTCTTTGGCTATTTTAGTTGCTGTCCCGTACGGATTGCATGTTGTTGTTTTTCCTGTTTCGAGTCATGAATAGCTGAAATTGACATAAAAAAATCAAGAGGCAAATTGTTGGTATAATTAAAAAAATCAACAAACCTTAGTTTCCATCGTGCTTGTGAAGAGGGGTTAATTTTTATTTATTCGCGTTTTTTTTCAGAATTGTAAAAATCTAAATCCAAATTAGGAAAGATCCTTTTCCCAATAGGCAACGATTTTTCTTACTTTGGACAATTCTTCCCGTCGCCATCCGGGAACGATCCTCCAATTTTAGAAAAGCAGGAAAGGTGACCAACCCGATCTATTACCATTTAGATCCGGTTCGACGTCTTTCGAAAGCCGATTTTAAAGAGAAAAAATGGTCGTCGTACTTGGGATTAGTTGATTGAGGTTTCGCTTAATTTTAAAAGTTTTCTAAGATTTTAAGTTTTCTGAGATTTAGGGAGAAATAGTTTTGTTAGAAATTATGTCTAATTAAATCTTTAAAGAATCAAACTTAATTCGGAAATGAGTGTAAAAAAAAATTAAAAAAAGATGTGTCTTCATGTGGCTAATTTTTTTTAAAAAAAAGAGAAATATAAAAAATAAGAAATAAAAAAAATTCCATGCATCGCATGCAATACCATGCATTCCATATTTCAAAAAAAAATGACATATCGTATCTTTGCATCATTTCTCATGCCGTTCACATTTTTTAAACATCATTTAGCCCGTTATTTCTCTAAAAATCATGCATATCATTTTATGTCATCATTTTTCCGCATGCATCATATCTTTAGGCCCAAGTCATATTTTATTTTATTTTTTATTTTTTATTTCTCTTCATCACAACATTTGGCATGTCATTAGTATCACATTTAGAATATTCATGTAGGATAACTTGACTTGTGTACATATATATTTTAATTGCTTGAGTCATAATTTCATGTTATCTAGTTTAGTTAGGATTTTTGCATGCTATATATAATATTTTCATGTTTATTTTTTCATTCAAAATGCATGTTATATATATATATATATATATATATATATATATCATCTTTGCATGCCTATTTTAGTTAGGATTTTTTCGCCTTGAGTGTTGCATTAACTACGAAATTTTGCACGTTTAATTTTTACTCATATAAATTCGGCACATAGGATATTTCTCGCATGTCATGCATTGCATCCCTTCAAAAAAAAAAAACAATAAAAAGCCTTCATCTAATTTGTTAAAATAAAAAAAATAAAAAAATAAATAAAATAAATAAAAATCAATCAACATCGAGTTGCCGAAGATAGTTTTCTCATGAAATCAAGGTACCGAAAGGGCGTTAGTTTTATTTAATTAGCGTAATTAAGTCCCCGAACACTCAATCTTTGGTTTGTAGGAATAAAATAGTTCATCCCGCTATTTTATTTAGGTACCTAACCAACCTACCAAAAATGGTTAGTGGTGACTCCGAAATTTTAAATCGTTTGAACCAATCAAAGTTGCAAATTGGTAGGGCTTGGAAGAGCCTGTATTAGGTTAATCACTTAATTAGCCTGATAATCTATTAACCTAAGGTCTTAACCGATTTTTTAGGTCGCGACAGGTAATAATTCAACTTGATCACATCTCTCCACACTGTTGTGATCTTAAAGTATGCCCATCCATCTGCCTCGTCGCATGCTCCGTCTGAAGTTCATCTGTCGTAATGGATTCAAGTAAGGATCACTCGAATTCTGCTCATGATCATCTATCTAGTATTAGCCTGTCTCGGGTGAATTTTCAAATCCACTTCTTACTTTCCCGTAGAAAGAGTGATTTCAAAAGTGGGAAAACTCTGGCAAAAAGAATAGTGCATGCTACTGCTCACATGCACTTAAAAGGTTCACGGCATTAAATAAAATCATATCCAAGGCACTAAAAGTCGAAAAAAATGAAGAAAACAAATTTAAAATTTGAAAGCGAAAAACAGATCGACTTGTTATATTCTGCATCCCCTTCTCTTCAATAATTAACACTTGACTTCACGTCCAATTGCACTTCGCATCTTCCATATAGCACCAAAACGGGGAAATTGTAATTGCCGTCTTCCTCTCCATCGTTTTGCGCATGAACTCATTACCGACTGTGGAAATGGCGTTCGCAACATCCGTGGCTTAGAGATGTGCCTGTGCATTACGCACATGAGGGCCATTTACAGTGAGATAGATGTCGGGCATGTTTGGTTCAGCTCTGGGAAAATGTCCGTGGGAAAATGCAAATACCTTTGGGCCAAAGAGAATTTTCGGAACATAAGTAGTGTTTGGTAAAGTGTATTCTGAAAACACATTGAAAAATAACTTTGATATAAATGTTGTTCGGTAAACAATACACTTTGCAAATTACTTCTACTATACTTTTTAAAACAAAAACTTTTAGAATATTTGAGCCAACAAACAGCCAGCTTCGGCCTCCGGCAGTCACATCTAAACTCTGGCCAACTATTGGCGGTTGTTTCTTTGGTTCATTTTGGTCATAGTCACACACTAGAAAGCTCGTAGCTTTTGATTGAATTTGATTCGAGATTGGGGATATGAAGAAACCCGGGATTGATGCTGGCACTGGGTCTTCGCAAATTTTGAAGATATTTTTGGAAGTACAAACGTTATTTGTTTATTTATTTTTTGCCAGAGAATTACAAAAGTTGAGAAAGGGCAAAATTGAAATAAAAAAAAATGTAGTTGCATTTCGGACATACAACTTTCTAAAGTAATTCGGGAGCTATTTTAGGCTTCCCGAAAGTTAAGCAAAAAAGGAACCCTCCAAACCTCTAGATCCAGGACTCTGCTTTCGTGGACTAGAGCTGGTTCTACTGGCTAAGTCTGCGGGATTAACACCCCTCGAAATCACTGTTTGGTTGCTTGCATGTCAGCCGGATTCCCAATTCATCACAATTCCATGGGATGGTCTGAGGCCAACGTGGAAATGACTTGAATCCTTTTTGCAAAACCTTTCTTCCCTCCTGCAGCGCACTGTGTCGGATACACCAAAATTAGAAATGATGCCCTGTTTTGATGAATTCAAGCGCCTTTCACTTTTTCTTCAAGTCGGTGGAACCAAATTCTCGATCTGGCTTTGCCTGCGAAGCGTGAGCAAGCACTTTGCGATGAAAACGCTGACACCACTTTGAGATCCCCGGGACTAGTTGAGCCTCGAGCTCTCCAGCCCCCGTCATGGCTGATCACCATGTTGCCAGCCATCGCTGAGGTCCGCGGTCGGCGGAGGAAGGGGGAAGGAGCGACATGCGGAGAAAGCAGGAAGAAGAAGAAAAGGAAAAACAAAATTAAAAATTAAAAAAAGGAACAAAAATTTAAAAATGAAAAATTCAAACTTTTAATAAATAAATAAACTTTACCAAGCAAAGGAATGGGGGCGAAAAGGGTAACCTATACCTAATTCAGTCTTACGCGGAAAAGATACCCGCTTTACCATCATCTAGCACGCAACATCAAATTATGAAGAAATTTTAGGGATTGGAAGCAGCTAAAAGAAAAAATTCACAAATACCAAACAAGCTTCCACATCTAGCTTTCTCATAAGAATCAAAAAGCACCTTTTGATTTTAGAAATAGATATTCCATACCGAAGAATGAATTACGTTTCAAGATCGCAAAGATGAATTACTTCTGTTAGAAACCATACAGGGGTGAGATATAAGCTACACTTGACAATATCCAATGGACCAAGTCCAGGAATGAGGTTATTCTTTGAAGCTATTTCGGCATCATCGTACATTTCACTGGTACGAGGGGAATGTTAATTTCTCTTGAATTGCAGCTCTTGCCACTGATTTTATAGTAAATTCTTCTGATAGGATCATAAGATAAGAAATGGCGAATGGCTGTTTGTATTATTTGAAAATTTTCTGAACAGCAAGAAAGAAAAAAACAAAACAAAACACAATTAGGGAAACATGGATAGAGAAGATAATATATCCAAAAGCAAACAAGACATGTTGTTAACGACACCCACAAGAACAATATTTGCCAAATTCATGAACAATTCAAGGAGAACGTGCGACCATAATCTAAAAATAAGATTTTGGCAGGGACGTAGGGCTGGCAAAAAACTTGTAAGGCGCTCGAACGTGGAAAAAAATTTATCATTTCCTAACATTTCTTTAAAAGTCAACGCTTCCTCGATCGAGTCTGAAACCAAACTAGGGATCAAGAAGCAACCCCTCCAATAAAAAGATATAATCC
>JAGVVM010012496.1:0-19806 GCA_019149425.1 Psidium friedrichsthalianum
TGCGCTCGTGGAGGTTCGGGCGTGACAATATTCCTCCCTCTTTTGGTGAGAATATAGACTCCTTAGAATTATACCCGAAGTATTGCCTTGCCTTTGACGATAAAAGGAATATATCATGTCAATTGTTCAAGATCTCTAGTTTTCTGCTATTTTTCATTTTTAGCATGCATTTCAATAATTTTGGCTGATCAATTGGCGTCTTCTTTCTGTGGTCAGTTATCCGGATAAGTCAGGCCAATTTCGACTCATCTCCTTGCAAATGTGAGTATGTTTCCAAGGCAGAGGCAGAGACTTCAAACTCTGTACAGAGTCAAAGTCCTAGCTTCTCTTAAAATGATAAAGTTATGCATAAATATCACCATACTGCTTTCATGTTAAAAAAGCATTGTGTCATTTTAGAGTACGAATGACATCACCCATCAACGATAATTATATGGAGTTTGCATATGTCTATAACTCTTTCATAAATGGTTGGTAATTTGTCATTGTTCATAAAGGCCTTTGACAACTGGCAAATTTTGGTTGTAGTTCGCCTTAAACCGGGTTGCTGGAGCACATGGTAGTGGGGTGATGTTTCATGCTCAGTAATAGGAATTTGGACATGCAGGTATTGATTGTTATGGGGCAACCACGAGAATCCTTCAACAGCGTATCAGCGTAAGTAATTAGCTTTGGAACCATGTGAAACTTCACATTTGTTGAAGGCGGTTACTATGTTCCTTTTGTTTTTGCCTTAATTAAAAAAAAAGTTTTTTTTTTATAACTTTGCCCGTCAGAATTATGGGTACTATTCGAATTCAAAGAAGTATAAAATTAAAAATAGTGTGAATGTAAATGTCAACATTTGCATTTTAGTGGAAAGTTTCATGCGGTTTGATCTGAAAAGGTTAAGCGGATGAGAGTACAATGGGTGTTAATAAAAAAAAAGGAAATCAAAAGTAAAGAGTCAATTCAAGCAGACCGTGGGGAGCTCTTATTGCAGTACACTTTGTCTTCGATCGTGCCGCAACGTGGGTTTTTTGTAACGCTAGCTTGGTGGATATTGTGGCAAGGAATGGACTGTCAGCCATGTTAGATTGTCAGTTGTATCGGCCGAATAATTGCTTTTTGTTATCTCTGACATCAGACAACGACGAACGAAGAACAATAAAAAAGATGAAGGAAAGGGAGAGAGAGAGATAGGAAAAGGCCATTAGCCGGGGATGGATGGGACAGTGACATTACGAATGCATAAGGGCTGACGGAGTCAATTCCTGTGCAAAAAGGGTTGAGTGCCGGGACCACGAAGTCTCAGAACGGGTGAAGAAAAAGACGTTGGGGTAACACGATGAATCAAAAATGTTACTGCAATAAGAGCTACGGTCTGTCTGAGGATTGACTCTTTACATTTGAACCTTTTTTTTTTTATACCAATTTGGTTTACTCCCTCGGACGCTTTACGTCTGTTCAGATCAAACGCACTTGAAACTTTCCACAAAATGCAAATTTTTACATTTACATTCACATATCATTTTTTAATACTTTTCTGAAATTCGATAGTAACCGTTCAAAATTCTGACGGGCAAAGTATATAGAAGAAAAAACTTTTTTTTTTAATTAAAGCCCACCCACAAGGAACCTAGTAACCCGCCTTCAAACAAAGTGAGTTTCACATGGTTCAATGCTTCAATACTTACGAGCTGATAGCTGTGAAGATTCTCTTGGTGTGGCAAAAAAAAAAAATTAACAAACTCAAACTCTGTCCCAATCCTTACTGAGGCATGAAACATCAACTACCATGTGTCGCATCCCGTTTAAATCGACCTACAACCAAAATTTGCAGTTGTCCAAGCCTTATGAACAATGACAAATTCCCAACCATTTATGAAAGCGTATAGTACATATGCAACTCCATATATTATCGTGATGGGTGAATGTCCAATTGTTATCTAAAATGACACCAATATGCTTTTAACATGAAACGAGTAATGGTGATATTTAGCATAAGCTTCATCATTTTAGAGAAGCAGGAATTTGCCCACTTACAAACAGAGTTTGAGTCCCTCTGCTCTGCCTTGAAACACTACATTTGCAGAGATGTCGAATTTTTGGGCCTGGACTGTATTCGATAACTGCAGCACAGAAAGAATGACGCATTGTTCAGCCACAATTATGGAAATGCATGATAAAAAATGTAAAAAATAGCAGAAACTTAGAGATTTTGAACACTTGACATGATATATATTCCTTTTTCATCGTCAAAGGCAAGGCCAATCCCGGGTATAATTCTAAGGTTTATTCTCCACAAAAGAGGGGAGAGTGGTGGGGGAAAAAAATATTGTCGAACAGCCCTGAACTCCGAACGAGACGAGCGACATCTGCGCAAACGACGGTCCGATACATGCGCCATCCCAGGACTGTCGCCGACTCTTGAAACCTTCATATCCGAATTTTGCGCTAGGCGAAGCGATACCTTACCCCATGACAAAAATGAAGCAGGACTAGACCACCATCGCACCTCAATATATTACATAATCTTGGCTCCATGTTACACTTGAATATCAGCTTAGCAATATTAAGAACAAACAAAAAACCTCAGGAGCGACCATCCATCAACAATCACCGATTCACCATCAATGTTCTTGCCAACTGGGTACCCATTTCCCCACCCTGGATATCAAATCTTGTGGTATCCCTGCCATGTTTATATTCTAGGGTCTGAAAAATAAGGGGAATCACCCGTGAGAACACATCTCAGCAAGCTAACCTCTAAATCCCCTTCTGAATACCATCGACAAAAAACCGCTCCAGACCCAACTCCACACCTGTCATCCAGGCACTCAACCACAGAATCAAAAATTCTCAAATATATTTTGAATACACACAACGGGCCCCAAATATTTTGAATGAGTAATATAAATATTTTCTCGCTTGGGCCTTATTTTGCATAAAATGTGCTGTCCAAACAAACCCATTTTTCGGTACTCGGTCCACACGGGACCACAAAACATGTCATTTTCCAAACCCAAACTTAATTTAGACAGCCATGAACATGTTCAGTTGGATCGGAACAGTAAAGATAGGGCACTTTTGGCCGTTTTCCGTCATAAAAATAGGCCCAAAAATGCATTTTTTCAATACCGCGATACCTCGCGGGACCCCACACCAACCGAACCTCAAACAGCCTTATTCAAACACGGACAGCATCCTTTCACCAATCCACAAATATTCACAGCCCACAGAATATAATTTGCGCAAATACGCCAATTCCAGGCTATTTTTTTTTTCCTAATCGATTTACCTTGAATCGGGACCCTAGAGCTAGTCCATGGCAATGGTAACAATAATTTCAATAGAGAAATAGAGGTTTAACTTTACCTAATAGAGGTGAACAGAGCTGAGAAAGCAGTGGAAGCGGCGGCGCACGGCGGCGACCGAAAAACGCAACGACAAAATTTCCGGTGAATTTTCGTCCAAAAAACCACCACCGGGGCTGATCAGGGCCGATGGGGTGGTCACACACGCTGAATATCAATATTTTTCACATGAAACGTGAGCTCTAAAGGGGTTGCTGCTGGGTGAACAGATATAAATTTGAGCTATATGAAATTGGGTACAAAAGACTGGTTCGTCGACCGACACGGTCAAGCAGATTTGAAGGTCAAACGACCTCGGATCGAGATCTCAAGTTGGAATAGAACCAAAGACATTGAACTACAACATACCCAAAAATGTGATGATCTAAGGTCGGATTTCCGTCGACGGCCGATTGAAGTCGGCAGCAGAAATCTGGAACCCAATAGAGAGAGAGAAAAATCCGAAAATGAAAGAGAGGGAGAGAGGGAGAGAGATTCGCTGCAAATAATGGAGGAGAGAGAGTGGTTTGATAATAAATATCCTAGAGATAATTATTGAAAATCACTATTCCTGAAGCGACATAAGGCTGAACGAATTGACTGATTTTTGGACTATCAGTGAAATTTGGACTGATAAAAGCTTGGGCCTCAATTATTTTCGGTCAAAGCTGGTCAAAATTGGTCAAAAAGATGACCGACGAGACATTTCTCGAAATTCGTGAAATTTCAGGACCGGTGTGGGACTCATCGGTGCTGATTTGGCTCAATCGCGATCGAAAAATAACTCGGAATGCCACCGAACAAATTTTCTAGCCTCACTAAAATTACTAATACTACTTAGCCATGGATTCTAGCACAAGACGGGGGTAAGATGGCAATTTTCAATTTGCCCTTCCTTAGACACTTTGAAGCTAGACTGTCAATTTCATGCCTTTCAAGTCGATGTCCAAATTTTATCTCTCAATCCTCGAAAATCTAATATTATTTATCTTACAGACAATCGAGATTCGGAATGTCACAAATATTGTGTAAAATGATCTTTTCAACCGTCTCAAAGCGGTCTCAGTAACCATGTCTCACAAGTTTCCGCTGGAAATGGAGGACTCTTGCACCCACAAATTATGTTAGCAAACTGCGTCTATCTCGTCATCCAAACATCCTCAACTACAGTCAAAATGATCATTATAAGGAGTTCAAACCACCAAGAATACAAAATGACAACCACCAAGTATGCAAAATGACTATGCTTAATCAGCAGCAAAGCCTAGCTTGAGCGGTATTTACAATGTGGAGCACGATTCTAAAGAGATACAATGAGCAAAGGCTGTCCAGACATTCTCTTAGGAAAGCAACTTAAATTTTGAGAATCTCATGTTCTATCTAATTCGTGATCATGCAAAGTATTCCAAATTTTGGCCGGGAAACAAAAAAAGTACTTTCTATGTAAATTTACTTCTAAACGAAAAAAGCCCTAAATTAATTTCCTTCGTGTATGCAAAGCATTGCCAACTCTCTTTAGGTCCACGGGGACCTCACGAATGTAACAGAGTCAAATGTTACATAAAGAAGCAGTAGCTAATCATTCACTGAAATTAACTCAAGCAACTTACCCATGAAATTTTTTTTTTTTTTCCGAATCTAGCAACCAATGTTGGCTTTATTTCATCCATGCTCTGACCTCAATCTCACTTCTCACAACTTCGAATGAAGATACTAAATACGGCATCACAGTTTCAGCTATATGCACCCAAGGTTTCTTGCTATGGTCCCGACCCGTTTCATCATCTTCTGAGAAGCCAAGATTGCCATTAAAGTCAACATGAATCCACAACTCGAGATATCTAGAGCACAACAGGATCTGACTATGAAAGGAACGATACTTACCATCAGCCATACAAATTTTGACTAAGGCTAGCGGTTTCTCTCCTGATCTCCTTTCAACGGCCTCAACCGAGACCGGCTTGAGATGACGCTGGAAGGAAGATGATCTCCATCATCATCCAAACCAACAGCCAACCATCTAGAAATCACTGTGTTTGCCTAGACGATCTTCCCACTCTGGTGAGCATTGGTTCTGGGCAACCTAAAGTTAAGACCTTCCTTGAACTGTCACGAAAGCGATGCCGGAACAGGGGACGGGCCACCCGCGCTCCTTCAAAATGTTGCTTATGTGGAGGAAGGTATGCCATGATAGTTACAGCAAACCCGAAACTTTAAACTGCAGTCAAGGAAAAAAGAACATGCCCACAATTTCTCTTAAGAAGCTGAAGAGAAAAACACCGGCAGGTGAGTGTTCATCACCTTAAACCATCGGCCCAGAACTGGACTAAAAGAACAGACTCATCCCATTCGCGATACATAGCTACAGAAGCAGAGAAACCACAAAAAGAAAGTACAAAACCGAAGCGAGAGCAGTTCCGAAACTTCACATGTACGAGCGCATCGACAGACGTACCAAAGAGAAGGTTCAGTCACTTGAGGATCGTTCTGCTCCTTCCGCGAGGCGAATCAGATTGGCCATGACCAAGGGTTTATATAGAACAGAGAAGCTGAAACGTCGGTGCGCTTTGGCTTTGTCTTCTCTCTCGTGTGAGCGAACAAAGAATCAACAATGTTACCTAACCACACTTCTTGGAGAGTCTGGCATCCAATCGCAATCCATGGGATCTATTCATTAGGTGGTTCGTCATACTAAACGTGTTCGCTATCTCCAGGTCATACTAGCAATGGAGACTATTTTATGAGCATTCTCTAGTAATGTTTTGCTCATCAACTCTGTAACATGTTGTGGTGAACTGCACTAGTGCGGTGTCTCACTATGTCTTCTTTCATGCAGAATATGTTCAACAACACTGAGCAGATATCCATACTACTTCAATCCGCCTATGCTTGGTCATTTTACCAGTCTCATTTTCAAGCAAAACTCTTAATTGTATGATCTTGATGACAATGTCAAACTTATGCTTCATTACAAACACCCAAGTCTTGCTCAAGTAGATATCCACAACTATTAGCATAAATCTGGCACTCTTTTTTAAAGAAAACCACGATAGTCTACGAACATACAAGTGAATTAACTCCACAATCTCTATAATTTCTTTGACAATCATATTGAACTGCCCTTTCTGCTGTTTACCTAAGTCACAACACCTGCATATATTCAATTTGTTAGCAATATAACCACACAGTAGATTCCTTTCAATTAGAACCTTCAGGCTTCTATAGCTAATGTGCCCAAGCACATATACCACAATTTAGACTCTCGAACAAATGCATCCGATGTCTTCATGGCAAAATTTGTTATTATTATCACGCCATGATGCTCATACAGGCCACAATGCTTATTTTCTTTCATTATCAGTAAGGCACCTCGAACAACCTTCAGAACTCCACCTTTTGAAGTATATTGCTCAAGGAAATTATGCTCTTCTATAACTTTGGTAATGCCTCATTTCAGTCAAAGTCCTTACAATACCATCATGCATGCATTCTGATTCTAACATCTCCAACACCAGCATTGCACTTAGTATTGTTCTACTATTGCACTTTACTACTATCCACTCATTGATTAGTAATAAATTAGTTCCTATTTGGTATCCATCTGTCGAACGTTGAATTCTCAGTGATAGACAAGACATAATTAGCACTATTCGAATTATTATCAACTACAGCCGCAACATTATCTGCAGACTCAACTCTAATTCCTCTACCCTTCTCATTCTTCTGCTTATGAGAAGCCCCCTCTTATCACAATTCTAACAGACATGCAATCAATCATGTTGGTATCAGAACTACTTGAGCAAATGAAAGAGAGAGAAAAAGTTAAAGGCACTGGATGGCATCATAGGATCTAGACAATACCTTTCCTTGGAGACTGCCGAATTCATATGAAACCGCCACTCACCGTTGGCGTATCAAGTACATATGAGGCACGGAAGAATTAGAGGCATATGAAGTGCTGCACCAGCAGGAATGTCCAGAGTCCTTGCATGAGCCGTCAACACAAAGGAAAGTAAAATCAGGGTGTTACTATGAGCTATGGAAACTAATTAACAAGTTCTCAACCTAACTCCCTAGTATTCTCCGAAAATCCAAGTTGCCTCCAGCAATACCAGGGCATCCAGCTAGATTAAGAATTGAGAAGACATGATGTATCAAATATCCAGGAGATGTAACCAGAGAGATCTTTTGCGTGTCTTCTTCATAAGCAATGGAAGATTCTGCTTGCTCTTTCTTCCACATTTGCACTCTACTTGATTTGGCTAAAGTTATGTCACATGTGTTGACTGATTGTTCAACATGGGACAAGGCGCTATTAGTATTACCATATTCCCTCGATTAGGAACTTACCTTCTACATTATCAGAATTTTCAAGGCATTGAAACACCGAATGTGCATGATCACATTGATGCGGGCGGGGTGGAAGGTGTTGTGAGGGGAGAACAATGAAAACGAAGAAAACTTCCCAACTGGTAGTGGTTGCAAATTCAATACAGGCACAACACAGCACTTGTGTTCTCTTGAAATATGTCACATTGCACTCTAAGCATCGCATTTATGGCATCACAGCTCATGAAAATATCTCGAGATTTCGCATATTTGTACATTAATAAGATGAGTAGCTCATCAAATCTCTTTAATTACAAGAAAATTTCATTCTCTCTCTCACAAACAGTGAAAAACAGAGAGGCCAATTCAGATGACCATATTTCCACAAGAAAAGAGTGCTCCCAGATGACCATATTTCCACAAGATAAGAAGTGCTCCCAGATCATCTTTACTGCATCTTTAAGCATATCACAGATTGACTCAGTTCCCAGACTCTGTCCCTGAAAATTGTAGTAGTAGGTATCAACAAAACAATTGCCGCCTGTGTCCTTGTCAAGCATAGAGAGTAAGATGCAATTAAACACAAAACCTGATACAAGATCTGATGATGAAGATGATCACAAGGAGGCCATCAAGTAAGACAGACCCACAAGTATAGGTTGTTACAGGCAACACAATTTCTAAGAAATTACTCAGCCTCTGTCTCACAAACAAATCCCTCAGACATAGATTATTTAATGTAGAAAGAGTTAATTGTGCGCTGCATAAAAAACATAGCGTTTCAATAAGAGCACATCATCCTCATGAAACAGTAAATCAACACATTTGATCAAATTGATATCTCGACAGGACAGTGGAATTTACAACTCTTAAATTTTGTATCAACAAAGGTGAAAGAATGCAATCCAATCTAACAGCTGAAATACTTTAACAGTAAAAAAAAAAAAAAAGAAGACAAGGAAATACGAATCAACTTTACCTATCAAAAGATAAATTTGTCTTGATAAGAAAATTCTAGTGACAACAGAAAATTCAAACTTAAGAACATTAAATGCACTATATCAGGTTTCAATAGCTGCCGAAATTCTATGCATTTGCATTCTAGGCTCTCGCAAATTAGCTAAGATACAGGATGCTTCAATTGTTGATTATAGCATTGAGCCAATGGTTAGACCTATGGCTGGAGCACATGGAACCAATTCGCATTCACAAGCAAAGTACACGCAAAAAGACTATAGTTATCTTAACAGGAGTCCAAAGAACTTACGTGCAATTCAGAAGTTATTCCCTTCAAATTTAGTTCGATTTCTTCCAGTAACTTCTCCATGGGAAACCTCACAAGAGAACCGATCAGCATGTCTGGCCTTCAGCCTCATGGATGAGTTCTTATAAGTCTTAGAGATTGTATGCCACATTCCAACAACGCTGTATCTATCTCCAGAAGATGCCTTCCCCAGAGGCCATCTTAAACCCCCCTTAGCATTAGAATCTAAAATTGCAGAAGTAATCAAATCGCTAATGCTGTTCTTTTCATTTTCCTGCGACAAATGAACAATTTGAAGTACATTAAAAGGACTGGCTATGTGCCAAAAAATTGATTGCCTAGGGAAATAAAGTTAAGGTCGAAAATTGTCTCAGATCATTAATTTTACTTTTACTTGACCGAATTTTCGCTACTCACATGCAAGAAATTTTTTCAAATCCAAAATACTTTAAACATAATTTTGAAATCTGAATGATATTTTTATTTTGGTGGGAAAGTAAAATATTAGGTTCTGTTTTTGCTTAAGCCTAAAAAAAAAAAAGCCCTAGTAAGTGCCTTCAACAAAGTGAAGTTTCACATGGATCTTAGCTTCAATTACTTACACTAATAGCCGTCAAGGTTCTCTTGGTGAACAACATCAACCTCATATCCAGATCCTTATCGAGGCACGATACATCAACTACCATGCATCGCACCGGATTTAATTGACCTGCAACCAAAATTTGCGGTTGTCAATGCCTATATAAACAACAAAAACCGATCATTTAGGAAAAGGAACAGTACATATATAACTCCACACAACTAGCGTGATGCATGATTTTACTTTTATCTAAAGCAACACTAATGCCTTTAGTATGAAACAAGCAGGGTAATATTTAGTATAAGTTCTCATTATGTGGTCAGAAGCAGGAATTTGCCTTATAGAGTTCGAGTCTCTGATCTGCCTTAATGACACTACATTTGCAGAAGATGGTCACATCTGGCCTGGACTTATCAGACAACTGCAACACAAAAAATGGAAGCAACTGACCTGTCAATATGGAAATGCATATGAAACACAAAAGAAGTGAAAAAAGCAGAAACTAGAGACTTAAAAGCACCAGGACATGATATATATCCTTTTCATCTTCAAAACTAAGGCCAATCTCTGTGATAATTCGCTGAGTCACATCTTCCATGAAAGAGGCAGGAAGGTTTGTGTAAAATGATTTTTTCTGCCATTTCAATGAAGTCTGTGTAACACTATCTTCACAAGCTTCCACCGGAAATGAAGGAGTCCTGCACCAATCATGTATAATCATATGGAGTTCAACGTTTCCATGAGCTTTATGAGCAAAGGCCTAGCTAGAGGTGGTATTTGCACTGGGGAGCAAGATTTTAAACAGATTCAATGAGCAACGTGCTCTGAAGTTTGAGATATTCATGATCATGCAGAAAAATAGTGACTCTCAAAAATTCAAATTGCCTTACTAAGAGCATGTCCGGATAGACGTCATGTGCAATAATTTGAATGTTAATGGGAAAGCCAAAAAGTACTTTGTACTGAAATTTAATTCTACACAAGCAAAGCCGGCTATTA
The DNA here is from genome assembly GCA_019149425.1 of Psidium friedrichsthalianum. Lineage (NCBI taxonomy): Eukaryota > Viridiplantae > Streptophyta > Magnoliopsida > Myrtales > Myrtaceae > Psidium > Psidium friedrichsthalianum. Next base: position 10,508 of record JAGVVM010012496.1, read on the forward strand.
ATTTCCTTTGTGTATGCAAAGCATTGCCAAATGCTGAACTCTGTCCTAACCATGTTCAGGTTCACGTGGACCTCAGTTAATGAAACAAAGTCAAGTGTTACATAAAGAAGCAGTAGCTAATGATTAATTCATGCAACTTACCCACGAAAAAGATTTTTCCCGAATCTAGCAACCAGCATTGGTTTTATTAGTTCCAAGCTCGGACCCTTAATCTCACTCCTCGCAACTTCGAATGAAGAAATTAAATCTTGCATCACAGATTCGGCTATATGTTCCCAAGGTTTCTTCCTATGCTCCTGACCCGTTTCATCTTCTTCTGAGAAGCCAAGAATGCATTAAAGTCAACATGAATCCACATCTCAAGATAAGAGCACATAGGATCACATTTCAAAGGAACAATCACTTACCATTAACCATACAACTTTTGCATAAGGCTAGCAGTTGCTCGCAGTTCCCTGTCGTGTAATCAATACCCCAACAGAGACCGGCTTGAGAAAGACGCCAGAAGGAAGATGATCTCCATCAGCATCCGAACCAACAACCAACCATCTATATATCGTCGTGTTTTCAGAGACGATCGTCCCACTCTGGTGAGCATCAGTTTTAGGCGACCTAAAGTTTAAACCTTTCTTGAACTGTCGCGGAAGCGACGCGACAATAAGGGACGGGCCAGCACTCTCCTTCGAATGTCGCTTATGCGGAGGAACGTAGGCCATGATAGTTACAGCAAACCCGAAACTGAAAACTGCAGTCGAAGAAAAAACATGACCACGATTTCTCTTAAGAAACTTCAGAGAATAACAATGGTAGGTGACTGTTGATCGCCCTAAACTCACAGACCAAGAACTGGGCTTAAAGAACCGCCTCATCCCATTCATGATACACCGCTATACAAGAAGAGTTTCAGATGAGATCACTCAAAGGCATTCTCTCATCTAGTACAAGAGCACAACAAAACTAAACGAGAGCAATTTCGGAAATTCACATGTACGAGCGCTTCGGCAGACGTACCAGAGAGGGTTCAGTCACTTGAGCACTGTTCTTCGCTCCGTTCCCGATACAGGTTGGGTTGGCCATGATCGACTGTGGTTTATTTATAGAATGGAGAAGCTGAACATCAGCGCGCTTCGTCTTCTCTCTCGTGAAAGTAATTTTTTTTTTTTTCCTTTTTGGTCTTAGCACGTAAAAGCAATTTGCTTCGCGGCAAGGAGAGAAAAATATGAGTGAGTGGACCCCATTCAAGGAGCTTGTCGTGGGACCTTTCGGAGGAAGGAAATGCTTTTGGGAAGAGGAGAGAGAGAGAATTGACTGCTTCTGAGGGACAAAAGAAACGAAAAATCAACTTTTCTTTTGCGAGGAGGGAAAAGAAATTCAACTTTATCCATTTCGCAAAAAATCAATAAAATTTTAAAAAACTCTAACCGTCATCATTTATATTATTACGAAAACGAGTGATGGGAATATTTTCTCATTATCGATAAAGATGGCTATTCATAGATTGGTGTTAACGGTAAAATTATTTTTTATTGACTCATCAAATTAAATGACAAAAACGATCACAAGTATGAGAATTAATTTTCAATTTGCTGATTCTTCACCAAACAAACATCCTAATGGTTTTGTAACTTTCTCTCGAAATTTTATCTCCTCCCCTTCCTCTGCAAGAACCACATATGGTGATAATGGGCGAGATGAAAGACAAAGAGAATTATCTTTTCATTGATCTATTTGATTGCTTATTGAAAAATTCCAAACATGGGCCTTTTTTTTTTTTTGGTAGAACCAAACAAGGATATGAAGTGTCCTTATTTTCTTAAATAAGTATCTAAAGTAGACATTATTTCAAATAAAGGGTCTCAAGGGCCCTCATTTTATCAAATAAAGGTTGAAGTGGATATATCAAATAAAGGCCTTAAGTGGCCATATCAGCCTAAAAAAAAATGGCTTGACCTCACCGGCTGATCAAAGAATTTTTCGTCCTTCATTTTTCATTTTTTTCCTTTTCTATTTTTTGAAAATTAAAAAAGCTCAGTGTTAACAAAAAAAAAATGAGAAGTATAGGCCTTCCTACCTGTGGCCACTGCCTCTCCTACCAGAGGCAAGAACAACCTTCCTAGCCCGGACCTAGGAGAAGGTCGCGGCCCTACCCGTTTCTAGCCCTCGCATCTAGTCTAATACTCTAAAAACTCCAATTTTAACTCTTGTCCCAATTCAATATTTTATCTCATAAAAAAGCGTCCAATTTAGATGAAATCCCAATTCAAACTCTTTTTTGTCCAATAAAAGATCATCAACTTTAGGTCATGTGCCAATTTTACCCTAAATTTTTTTCTCCTATAAAAAACTCTGAACTTTAGCTCTTGTCCCAACTTGACTATCAAGTCCCAATTTCACCCTAAAACTTTTATAGTCTAAAAAAAAAATCACAAACTTTTACTTGAGTTACAAATCTGCCCCCATTAACTCTCACTCTAAAATTTCTCGTTGACAATCGATAAATAAAAAACTCCCAAGCACGAGCTATTTGAGCGTCCAAAGCACAAGCTCTCTAATCATGCGATATAGGTAATCCCAAGCACGAGAGATTGAAGACCGTGTGCAAAATCACTAAGGCGATTTAGACAAAGGGTTAATGGTGGCACATTTAGGAATAAGTAAAAGTTGGTGATTTTTGTGAGACAAAAAAAATTATAGTAATATTAAAACTGGACCTAAAGCTAAGATTTTTACGAGACGCAAAAAAAAAAAGATTAGGGTAGAATTAGTGATAGCCTAAAGTTGGCGGTTTGTGAGGAAAAAAAAGATTAAGATAGAATTAAGATAGTACCTAAAGTTGGAGGTTTTTATGAGATAAAAGGCAGAATTGGGACAAAAGCTATAGTTGATGTTTTTAGGGTATTAAGCCTTTAGAAATGTGGTCTTTAAATTAATCACAATCGAGATCATCACTTTTTTCTACCGCTAGCAACACATCAACATGGGTGTTGATTTTTTATATTCGGCTAGCATTTCCTATTAACAATTGAACGAAAGTATGAAATTTACTTGGAAACCGTATGACCGAAAATTAACTTAGGGACCAAATGACGAGGACGAAAGTTGAATAATAAGAACAATAGTTCAGAATTATATTCTAGGGCACACTAGTATAGATTTCATGTGACGAACTAGCCATACTAAATCATGCTTCCATTATATTATGATTTCAATTAATCAGCGCAAGCGGAAGAGAATTCATATTAATCATAATAATATTCCATTCATCAAGATTTCAAGACACAAACCGGTTCATACCCCAATCATAGCCGAATAACATAATACGTACATACATACATACGCAACTACTACTTAGTCCTCTACCACCTCCTCCGGATCGATGTCCTCCTTAGGCCCCGTCATCATTGACACACGATAATCTTGCCTAAAATGCCAGGCGATAAGTCTAAAATTAACAACAAGCAGACATCCCGTGTTGACAAATAAGACGGTTGTGTACTTAACAAAAACAATTAGTGAATTAGGGAAAAAAAAACATCCTCATGCCAAGCCCGAATATGAAATGGCACTCGGTATATCCATATCTAAGGATTGAAATTTTTGCAAGAGTGAGCCACAGCCCAGCAAATAAATCATCTAAAAATTACACCACACGATGCACATGCTTCCCGACTAAAATTCATTTAAGCATGCTTTTCTAATAAATTAAGTGAATTAAACGTTTAATTTCAAAAAGTTTTATTATTATTATTACAACAACGACTTCCAGGGATCGAACCCAAGTAGTCTATGGACCTTTTCATTCCCTATACCACCACATCGAGGCGCTAGCGGTGTCAAATAGTGTTCTTACATGGCACGTCAATTTATATTTGTCAAATTGCCATTCGGGATTATCACGAAAATACAAATCTAGCATTGCAGCCAATGAACATCACATCACATGAGATATGCTATGCACTCATGAATATGCACATAATTTTCAGCCTTATTTCATTTCACACCTCTCAATCTCACTTGCCAAGGCTCATGGATTCCTCCCCGACATCCGCGCATGGCACTACCAAGATTTACACACTCGGCATCTCAACTCTTGAGGCTTCCCTAATAACACAGCAAGAGCTTCCCTTATATATGAAGGGACATCCCAAACCACATGCAGCACCATCGAAACTCTATTCGTTGGGAAATTTTTACGTCTTTTAACTCCATGCTTATGCACGCATGTCATTATAAGATATGACATGCGTGCATAAGCATGGAGTTAAAAGACGTAAAAATTTCCCAACGAATAGAGTTTCGATGGTGCTGCATGTGGTTTGGGATGTCCCTTCATATATAAGGGAAGCTCTTGCTGTGTTATTAGGGAAGCCTCAAGAGTTGAGATGCCCGAGTGTGTAAATCTTGGTAGTGCCATGCGCGGATGTCGGGGAGGAATCCATGAGCCTTGGCAAGTGAGATTGAGAGGTGTGAAATGAAATAAGGCTGAAAATTATGTGCATATTCATGAGTGCATAGCATATCTCATGTGATGTGATGTTCATTGGCTGCAATGCTAGATTTGTATTTTCGTGATAATCCCGAATGGCAATTTGACAAATATAAATTGACGTGCCATGTAAGAACACTATTTGACACCGCTAGCGCCTCGATGTGGTGGTATAGGGAATGAAAAGGTCCATAGACTACTTGGGTTCGATCCCTGGAAGTCGTTGTTGTAATAATAATAATAAAACTTTTTGAAATTAAACGTTTAATTCACTTAATTTATTAGAAAAGCATGCCTTAAATGAATTTTAGTCGGGAAGCATGTGCATCGTGTGGTGTAATTTTTAGATGATTTATTTGCTGGGCTGTGGCTCACTCTTGCAAAAATTTCAAATCCTTAGATATGGATATACCGAGTGCCATTTCATATTCGGGCTTGGCATGAGGATGTTTTTTTTTCCCTAATTCACTAATTGTTTTTGTTAAGTACACAACCGTCTTATTTGTCAACACGGGATGTCTGCTTGTTGTTAATTTTAGACTTATCGCCTGGCATTTTAGGCAAGATTATCGTGTGTCAATGATGACGGGGCCTAAGGAGGACATCGATCCGGAGGAGGTGGTAGAGGACTAAGTAGTAGTTGCGTATGTATGTATGTACGTATTATGTTATTCGGCTATGATTGGGGTATGAACCGGTTTGTGTCTTGAAATCTTGATGAATGGAATATTATTATGATTAATATGAATTCTCTTCCGCTTGCGCTGATTAATTGAAATCATAATATAATGGAAGCATGATTTAGTATGGCTAGTTCGTCACATGAAATCTATACTAGTGTGCCCTAGAATATAATATCTGAACTATTGTTCTTATTATTCAACTTTCGTCCTCGTCATTTGGTCCCTAAGTTAATTTTCGGTCATACGGTTTCCAAGTAAATTTCATACTTTCGTTCAATTGTTAATAGGAAATGCTAGCCGAATATAAAAAATCAACACCCATGTTGATGTGTTGCTAGCGGTAGAAAAAAGTGATGATCTCGATTGTGATTAATTTAAAGGACCACATTTCTAAAGGCTTAATCCCCTAAAAACAATCAACTTTAGCTTTGTCCCAATTCTGCCTTTTATCTCATAAAAAACCTCCAACTTTAGGTACTATCTTAATTCTATCTTAATCTTTTTTTTCCTCACAAACCGCCAACTTTAGGCTATCACTAATTCTACCCTAATCTTCTTTTTTTGCGTCTCGTAAAAATCTTAGCTTTAGGTCCAGTTTTAATATTACTATAATTTTTTTTGTCTCACAAAAAATCACCAAACTTTTACTTAATTCCTAAATGTGCCACCATTAACCCTTTGTCTAAATCGCCCTTAGTGATTTTGCACACGGTCTTCAATCTCTCGTGCTTGGGATTACCTATATCGCATGATTAGAGAGCTTGTGCTTTGGACGCTCAAATAGCTCGTGCTTGGGAGTTTTTATTTATCGATTGTCAACGAGAAATTTTAGAGTGAGAGTTAATGGGGGCAGATTTGTAACTCAAGTAAAAGTTTGTGATTTTTTTTTTAGACTATAAAAGTTTTAGGGTGAAATTGGGACTGATAGTCAAGTTGGGACAAGAGCTAAAGTTCAGAGTTTTTTATAGGAGAAAAAAATTTAGGGTAAAATTGGCACATGACCTAAAGTTGATGATCTTTTATTGGACAAAAAAGAGTTTGAATTGGGATTTCATCTAAAATTGGACGCTTTTTTATGAGATAAAATATTGAATTGGGACAAGAGTTAAAATTGGAGGTTTTTAGAGTATTAGACTAGATGCGAGGGCTAGAAACGGGTAGGGCCGCGACCTTCTCCTAGGTCCGGGCTAGGGAAGGTTGTTCTTGCCTCTGGTAGGAGAGGCAGTGGCCACAGGTAGGAGGCCTATACTTCTCATTTTTTTTTGTTAACACTGAGCTTTTTTAATTTTCAAAAAATAGAAAAGGAAAAAAATGAAAAATGAAGGACGAAAAATTCTTTGATCAGCCGGTGAGGTCAAGCCATTTTTTTTAGGCTGATATGGCCACTTAAGGCCTTATTTGATATATCCACTTCAAACCTTTATTTGATAAAATGAGGGCCCTTGAGACCCTTTATTGAAATAATGTCTACTTTAGATACTTATTTAAGAAAATAAGGACACTTCATATCCTTGTTTGGTTCTACCAAAAAAAAAAAAAAGGCCCATGTTTGGAATTTTTCAATAAGCAATCAAATAGATCAATGAAAAGATAATTCTCTTTGTCTTTCATCTCGCCCATTGTCACCATATGTGGTTCTTGCAGAGGAAGGGGAGGAGATAAAATTTCGAGAGAAAGTTACAAAACCATTAGGATGTTTGTTTGGTGAAGAATCAGCAAATTGAAAGTTAATTCTCATACTCGTGATCGTTTTTGTCATTTAATTTGATGAGTCAATAAAAAATAATTTTACCGTTAACACCAATCTATGAATAGCCATCTTTATCGATAATGAGAAAATATTCCCATCACTCGTTTTCGTAATAATATAAATGATGACGGTTAGAGTTTTTTAAAATTTTATTGATTTTTGCGAAATGGATAAAGTTGAATTTCTTTTTCCCTCCTCGCAAAAGAAAAAGTTGATTTTTCGTTTCTTTCGTCCCTCAGAAGCAGTCAATTCTCTCTCTCTCCTCTTCCCAAAAGCATTTCCTTCCTCCGAAAGGTCCCACGACAAGCTCCTTGAATGGGGTCCACTCACTCATATTTTTCTCTCCTTGCCCGCGAAGCAAATTGCTTTTACGTGCTAAGACCAAAAAGGAAAAAAAAAAAAATTACTTTCACGAGAGAGAAGACGAAGCGCGCTGATGTTCAGCTTCTCCATTCTATAAATAAACCACAGTCGATCATGGCCAACCCAACCTGTATCGGGAACGGAGCGAAGAACAGTGCTCAAGTGACTGAACCCTCTCTGGTACGTCTGCCGAAGCGCTCGTACATGTGAATTTCCGAAATTGCTCTCGTTTAGTTTTGTTGTGCTCTTGTACTAGATGAGAGAATGCCTTTGAGTGATCTCATCTGAAACTCTTCTTGTATAGCGGTGTATCATGAATGGGATGAGGCGGTTCTTTAAGCCCAGTTCTTGGTCTGTGAGTTTAGGGCGATCAACAGTCACCTACCATTGTTATTCTCTGAAGTTTCTTAAGAGAAATCGTGGTCATGTTTTTCTTCGACTGCAGTTTTCAGTTTCGGGTTTGCTGTAACTATCATGGCCTACGTTCCTCCGCATAAGCGACATTCGAAGGAGAGTGCTGGCCCGTCCCTTATTGTCGCGTCGCTTCCGCGACAGTTCAAGAAAGGTTTAAACTTTAGGTCGCCTAAAACTGATGCTCACCAGAGTGGGACGATCGTCTCTGAAAACACGACGATATATAGATGGTTGGTTGTTGGTTCGGATGCTGATGGAGATCATCTTCCTTCTGGCGTCTTTCTCAAGCCGGTCTCTGTTGGGGGTATTGATTACACGACAGGGAACTGCGAGCAACTGCTAGCCTTATGCAAAAGTTGTATGGTTAATGGTAAGTGATTGTTCCTTTGAAATGTGATCCTATGTGCTCTTATCTTGAGATGTGGATTCATGTTGACTTTAATGGCATTCTTGGCTTCTCAGAAGAAGATGAAACGGGTCAGGAGCATAGGAAGAAACCTTGGGAACATATAGCCGAATCTGTGATGCAAGATTTAATTTCTTCATTCGAAGTTGCGAGGAGTGAGATTAAGGGTCCGAGCTTGGAACTAATAAAACCAATGCTGGTTGCTAGATTCGGGAAAAATCTTTTTCGTGGGTAAGTTGCATGAATTAATCATTAGCTACTGCTTCTTTATGTAACACTTGACTTTGTTTCATTAACTGAGGTCCTCGTGAACCTGAACATGGTTAGGACAGAGTTCAGCATTTGGCAATGCTTTTGCATACACAAAGGAAATTAATAGCCGGCTTTGCTAGTGTAGAATTAAATTTCAGTACAAAGTACTTTTTGGCTTTCCCATTAACATTCAAATTATTGCACATGACGTCTATCCGGACATGCTCTTAGTAAGGCAATTTGAATTTTGAGAGTCACTATTTTTCTGCATGATCATGAATATCTCAAACTTCAGAGCACGTTGCTCATTGAATCTGTTTAAAATCTTGCTCCCCAGTGCAAATACCACCTCTAGCTAGGCCTTGCTGCTCATAAAGCATAATTATCATGGGTGCAGGACTCCTTCATTTCCGGTGGAAGCTTGTGAAGATAGTGTTACACAGACTTCATTGAAATGGCAGAAAAAATCATTTTACACAAACCTTCCTGCCTCTTTCATGGAAGATGTGACTCAGAGAATTATCACAGAGATTGGCCTTAGTTTTGAAGATGAAAAGGATATATATCATGTCCTGGTGCTTTTAAGTCTCTAGTTTCTGTTTTTTTCACTTCTTTTGTGTTTCATATGCATTTCCATATTGACAGGTCAGTTGCTTCCATTTTTTTGTGTTGTAGTTGTCTGATAAGTCCAGGCCAGATGTGACCATCTTCTGCAAATGTAGTGTCATTAAGGCAGATCAGAGACTCGAACTCTATAAGGCGAATTCCTGCTTCTGACCACATAATGAGAACTTATACTAAATATTACCCTGCTTGTTTCATACTAAAGGCATTAGTGTTGCTTTAGATAAAAGTAAAATCATGCATCACGCTAGTTGTGTGGAGTTATATATGTACTGTTCCTTTTCCTAAATGATCGGGTTTTTGTTGTTTATATAGGCATTG
>JAGVVM010012497.1:0-10962 GCA_019149425.1 Psidium friedrichsthalianum
AAAAAAAATAGTTAATAAATCATTAAAAATTATTCACGCCATTGGCAACTGTGCCACATAGGACAGCCGACGTCCACATCCACATCAATAATTTCTGGCCAAAACTACTCGGACAAGCTCAATTGGAAAAACATTTTAAAAAAAGTTTAGGACTCAATTAGCATAATTCAAATATTTAGGATTGAATTGGCACAAATACATTAAGTCTATAACTTTTTTGGTGATTTTTTATGGCAAGCGAGATGAAATTGACCATAAAGGTAGAGATGTTGAAGATGTTGAGCAAGGATCTCTTCAAAGATGGGATAAGCTTGATGTTTTGGTCGTGTATTTGTACATCTCTATTCTCTACGTGTATAACGTATTTTACTCCAAATGAAAGAGTACATTTCCATAAGTTAATAAGTAAATGTGCAGGAGACGGAAATATTATTGAAAATCACATATATACTTGTATTTTTACATAGAAAAATAGTAGAGGCTTGCACCAATTACATCAAACTATATACCCTCCTAACATTATAATGGAATTTGGATCGACTTCAAAAGAATCTATGTGGCCACATTATGAATAAGTAAACAGAAAATTAGGTTTCGACCAAAAATATATAGAAAATTATGAATTTTGCAGCAACTACTTGCGCATACTCTACTCCATATAGTTGACATAGAACAAGTAAAATAATACCCAGGAACCTCGATGATCGCTTCGGGAATTAAGCGGGTCCGTCCTTCCCGCGCAATGCTAGTTCTTTTTTTTTTTTTTTTTTGGTCGACAATTCTAGGGTTTGAATCAAAACACTTGCCTATTTTTTTGGGGCAGTACTCTAGAAGCGCAGATCTTTCTGTGTCTCTGGTTATTGTTACGTGGAAGGTGGTCAAAAGATTCTCGAATACCTAGTTTATATAAATATATAAATCTGGGAGGCGGCCATGTTGACCTAAAGTACAGGGAAGCATTCAAAAAAAAAAAATAAACTGAAACAATCAGGCAGACAACGACAAATGGGACATCAAATTCGTAGCATGTGGGTGGGCGCTTACGAGAAAAGGAATCTGTCCACTTGCCTTTAATCCTAAGAAACGGCGCAAACAAGGGTCTGTTCATGTGCTGTTCATGTGCTCTTGCCCTTCAACCTCTCCTTACATATTCATAATCTTCCCTCTGTCCGAACACCAATCTTGATTCTTTCCCACATTCGTTTCTTGGGAAGGGAAAAAAGGAAGAAAAAGAGAGCAAAATGGGAAATTGTTGGTGGGTAACAAAGTTGTTGCTCAAGATCGTGAGGATGAGGCGCCGGAATCCTGGTTAGAGCCAGCAATACGAGTAGATGGAGGGAAGAACAAGAAGGAGAAGATAGAGAAGAGCGTGAGCTTCAAATTGAAGGAAGACGATGATGATGAAGTCTTCAGAGACAACCGACCCGTGATGGTGATTCCTTCGAAAGTGGGGTCTGAGAGTGAGGGTGGTGGTGACGAGGGAGGAGCTGAAGCAAATACTCAAGTACACACAAGATCGCAAGTTTTCATCCGTGGAGCAACTGCTGAGTGCGTTGAAGCTGAGAAACAGAAGCGTATCGGGAGCGAGAATAGGCGACAGAGGGTTCGACGGCAACAACCGGAGGCTGCATTTGGAGAGCATTCCTGAGGGTCGTTGAAGTCTTAACTCGTTAGTGTTCATTTGCAAGCCATAGTTGTCTTCGCTTCTGAGTCTCTGTGGCAAAAGCCAGGTCTAGGCCTTGTCGTCTCCTAAGTTAGCGCTTAGTTTAGGAATTGACAGAAACAGAACCACGGAAGTAGTCGAATTAGATTGTGAGTTGGCGCTTTGTACGACCGCTGAGGCTAATGAATGACGGAGCCGATTGATTCGATCCTGGTCAGTGTTGATAGGTTCCACTTGTTTCGATGCTGATTCATGACTTCTGCAGCATCGGCTGTAATACTATTGTATTAGTCCATGCAAACGTAAAAGCAATTGCAGCAAATGGTTTTTCAATCCCTAGAACTAGCGACTAGACGGGCATTGCGGCGCAATCCACTCCCCCGATAATTGTATTGGCTACTGTACATCAGCGATTACCATTGACGCGGAGAATGTCGCTAGCTGTTAATTCAATTGGAGGATACCACACTGCTGCTGCAACCGAGGCGAAATGGTCCTTTCCCCCCAGTTATTGCCTATCGAACGTCAATAAAATCCACCCCGATTTCAGAAAGCACATCGAAACTTGTGAGGCGTGCAAAATCTTTTGGGGATGAGATCAGATTGCATTAGCTCGATGCAATAGAGCCGAGTTTACCGACTGGCTATAACTGGCGAATACCGCCAGTCTGTAAGGTACCACACAGCTAAGAACGGTCATTCAGGTTATCTCGTCATAATCCGATTATTATTGTTGGTTCATTTCGTCATGATTCAGTCAGTAATTCCTTAAACTTCCAGAATTCAAAGTTCTAGACGGCATAACTGAGTAATCGCAGCAAAGCTTTACGATTTTGCTTGCTCTTGTATTGTACGTCACTTGCTGAAAAACCGATTTGATTGCTAAAAGTACGTTGCTATTGCTGATTTGCACTACGAATACAGAGAACCGCAACCATCATTGCAAATCTATAACTCAAATTGAAGTTGATTCCACTTTCACTAATGTAAAACAAGGGCTGCACCGTCTAATAACAAAGGCAAACCATTACCACAGAAATAGAAAAGCGAACGTAATTCTTACTACAAATGCAGATGAAATAAGCCCGCATGAGCGGAAGTTCTCAAAAATTTGTCCCATGACAGGGATGTTTCTTTGTATTCGAGACATTATTTTCTCCTCAGATTTTACAAAGTGAAACGGCTCCCATGCCTGAGCAAGCCACCTGCCAACAATTCTGACTTATTGGTTAATAAGATTCCTGATGACGTACGGAAGAATTCCTCCATGGTTGAAATACGCCAGCTCCACCTGAAATATAATCAAGTGTTTAAGTTTTAACCGCACATAAGTAGTTTCAGAAATTCTCCATTCCAAAATCGCCTGGTAGGTATGTAGTCAGGATGCGTAGCTCTGATACAAAATATAGTCAAAACGCTTACCTCTCGATTTTTTTTCCTAATTGTTGACCAAAATACTACCTTTCAGGCATGACGGGAACATAAAAAGGAGATGAAGCAGGAAGTACCTCAGTATCAAAGCGGGCAGTGCAGGTGAAAGATTTTCCTGTGTCGGTTGTGACAGTCACATCTTGGCCAGGCCTAATCTCAGTAATATTGCTCGGGAGGTCAATAGTGTAACGCTCGTGACCAGTCAATCCTAATGTGTCCGCGTCCTCACCAGCCTTGAAGCAGAGTGGAATGATACCCATACCCACCAAATTACTCCGGTGAATTCTCTCGAAACTTTTTGCGATCACTGCTTTGACTCCCTGTTGCATATTAAAATAACTCTTGATGATAAGACAGCGACAGTGGAAAAATGAAATAGACTTGTTACACTGCAAGTAACCTCACCAGTAGCATGGGCCCTTTGGCTGCCCAATCTCGGGAGCTTCCACTACCATACTCTGCTCCAGCCAGAACAATGGTATCATGTCCAGCAGCTTTGTATTTCTGAAATTACACCAGATAAGACAGGTTTAGAGATTCTCATTATTCCAAAAACAGAATTGCCCACTAAAAAGGTATTTTGAACAATAGCGAGATACCTATGTTCACTTGATTGTTATTCACACTTGCACTTAAAGAACCTATTCTGCCAGCAATAATCAAAATCACAGCAGAACAGCATCTTCTTTTCATTACAGATGTCGCAAAATATCTGATCACTCCACGATACGAAGCAAAAATACCAATTCATGGGCATGACACATACAAGCATTACCATTCCATTTCATGGAAAATACCAAAAAAATTTCTTTCTCACCCAACGACCACTTACATACCTCGATTTCTTAACACACCCAACACATATCTTACTGAGTTTTATCTTTGCAGATCACTATGCATCTTCACATTAATTATTTCTATGTCCCTTTTTAGGACATGCCAATTTCTTTCCAAATATGCTCATCCCCAATTCCTGAATCCTCGCAGCCACCTTAAATACTCAACCAACAGAAAGCTAAACCACCCAGATCCTAAAATTGCAAGAAGAGGCAATTTGGTCTTTCCATTGTTTGGCTTTGCCCAAAGGTATGTGAATGGTATTTGCAAAAACAAAGATAAGGTGGCCATTGGATCAAAAATGAGATGTGCTTTGGTATTTTCCCTTTCATTTAAATAGCAACACTTACAAGCAAATAGTCAAATCATATTTAAAATAGTTTGAAATAAGCGCAAGCAAATTAAGGAAATAAAAGATTACAAACCATAAAGAACTCCCAGAAACTTACCATTGCTGCATCAAACACATAAAGCTTCTCTCCTGTAGGGATGTGAACTGTCCTGGGACCCACTTCTCCATTTAAAAGCTTATTAACAATACGAATATTAGCAAAAGTTCCCCTTGCCATCACTTCATCATTTCCACGTCGACTTCCATATGAGTTGAAGTCTTTGCGGTCCACCCCACGCTCAAGTAGATATTTAGCTGCAGGACTGTCCTTGTGGATGCTTCCTGCCGGGGAAATATGGTCAGTCGTAATACTGTCACCAAAGTTCAGCAAGCAGTATGCCTCTTTCACTCCATGGCTCCAGGAGGATCCATGGTCATGTCCTTAAAGTATGGAGGCTCATGAATGTAGGTAGAGTTGGGGTCCCATTTGTACATGGTCGTAGCAGGAACAGAGAGCTGGTTCCACATGGGATTGCCCTTTGTGATAGCTTCATAAGTGCTTTTGAACATTTCCGGCAAAACACTTGATTGGACAACCTGAAAACAAGGGAAACCTTAGTTAGACTCAAACAAACCCCAACTTAACTTGCTATCTCCAAATTATAATACATTGTCTACCTGTGCGATTTCCTCTGCTGATGGCCAGATATCTTTGAAGTAAACACTCTTGCCATCCTTCCCAGTTCCAATCGGCTCTTTATCAAAGTCAATATCAACCTGGCATCAAGTTATAAAAAAAGATGCTGAGCAGTGCACAAATATCCCTAAGAGGATGACACAATGACCATTCAAAAGTATTGTAACTAGGATCAGAATTCAGAACTAAGAAGAAAACCAATGTGCCTGTTAGTATCCACTCTAAAACTTATAAAAATGAAAACAGAATTTGCACAAGCGTTGACACTACCAAACTCAGCAAGAGATCTCCGAACCGAAAATTCCTTCCCCATTTTATTTGTAAACTGTTTGCAAAATACTAGACTTGGAATGTTTCCCTTCTCGAATCAAAAAGAGAATGTCCTAAACAAAAACCCTAACAAGTTATAATTCATTACAAACATCAATTTAATAATTTTACACATTCCCATCAATCAGCATTACATACCGTGCCAGCAAGAGCATAGGCAACTACTAAAGGAGGTGAAGCTAGATAAATGATAATATCTAGCTTCACCTCCTTTAGTAGTTGCCTATGCTCTTGCTGGCACGGTATGTAATGCTGATTGATGGGAATGTGTAAAATTATTAAATTGATGTTTGTAATGAATTATAACTTGTTAGGGTTTTTGTTTAGGACATTCTCTTTTTGATTCGAGAAGGGAAACATTCCCAAGTCTAGTATTTTGCAAACAGTTTACAAATAAAAATGGGGAAGGAATTTTCGGTTCGGAGATCTCTTGCTGAGTTTGGTAGTGTCAACGCTTGTGCAAATTCTGTTTTCATTTTTATAAGTTTTAGAGTGGATACTAACAGGCACATTGGTTTTCTTCTTAGTTCTGAATTCTGATCCTAGTTACAATACTTTTGAATGGTCATTGTGTCATCCTCTTAGGGATATTTGTGCACTGCTCAGCATCTTTTTTTATAACTTGATGCCAGGTTGATATTGACTTTGATAAAGAGCCGATTGGAACTGGGAAGGATGGCAAGAGTGTTTACTTCAAAGATATCTGGCCATCAGCAGAGGAAATCGCACAGGTAGACAATGTATTATAATTGGAGATAGCAAGTTAAGTTGGGGTTTGTTTGAGTCTAACTAAGGTTTCCTTGTTTTCAGGTTGTCCAATCAAGTGTTTTGCCGGAAATGTTCAAAAGCACTTATGAAGCTATCACAAAGGGCAATCCCATGTGGAACCAGCTCTCTGTTCCTGCTACGACCATGTACAAATGGGACCCCAACTCTACCTACATTCATGAGCCTCCATACTTTAAGGACATGACCATGGATCCTCCTGGAGCCCATGGAGTGAAAGAGGCATACTGCTTGCTGAACTTGGTGACAGTATTACGACTGACCATATTTCCCCGGCAGGAAGCATCCACAAGGACAGTCCTGCAGCTAAATATCTACTTGAGCGTGGGGTGGACCGCAAAGACTTCAACTCATATGGAAGTCGACGTGGAAATGATGAAGTGATGGCAAGGGGAACTTTTGCTAATATTCGTATTGTTAATAAGCTTTTAAATGGAGAAGTGGGTCCCAGGACAGTTCACATCCCTACAGGAGAGAAGCTTTATGTGTTTGATGCAGCAATGGTAAGTTTCTGGGAGTTCTTTATGGTTTGTAATCTTTTATTTCCTAATTTGCTTGCGCTTATTTCAAACTATTTAAAATATGATTTGACTATTTGCTTGTAAGTGTTGCTATTTAAATGAAAGGGAAAAATACCAAAAGCACATCTCATTTTGATCCAATGGCCACCTTATCTTTGTTTTTGCAAATACCATTCACATACCTTTGGGCAAAGCCAAACAATGGAAAGACCAAATTGCCTCTTCTTGCAATTTTAGGATCTGGGTGGTTTAGCTTTCTGTTGGTTGAGTATTTAAGGTGGCTGCGAGGATTCAGGAATTGGGGATGAGCATATTTGGAAAGAAATTGGCATGTCCTAAAAAGGGACATAGAAATAATTAATGTGAAGATGCATAGTGATCTGCAAAGATAAAACTCAGTAAGATATGTGTTGGGTGTGTTAAGAAATCGAGGTATGTAAGTGGTCGTTGGGTGAGAAAGAAATTTTTTTGGTATTTTCCATGAAATGGAATGGTAATGCTTGTATGTGTCATGCCCATGAATTGTATTTTTGCTTCGTATCGTGGAGTGATCAGATATTTTGCGACATCTGTAATGAAAAGAAGATGCTGTTCTGCTGTGATTTTGATTATTGCTGGCAGAATAGGTTCTTTAAGTGCAAGTGTGAATAACAATCAAGTGAACATAGGTATCTCGCTATTGTTCAAAATACCTTTTTAGTGGGCAATTCTGTTTTTGGAATAATGAGAATCTCTAAACCTGTCTTATCTGGTGTAATTTCAGAAATACAAAGCTGCTGGACATGATACCATTGTTCTGGCTGGAGCAGAGTATGGTAGTGGAAGCTCCCGAGATTGGGCAGCCAAAGGGCCCATGCTACTGGTGAGGTTACTTGCAGTGTAACAAGTCTATTTCATTTTTCCACTGTCGCTGTCTTATCATCAAGAGTTATTTTAATATGCAACAGGGAGTCAAAGCAGTGATCGCAAAAAGTTTCGAGAGAATTCACCGGAGTAATTTGGTGGGTATGGGTATCATTCCACTCTGCTTCAAGGCTGGTGAGGACGCGGACACATTAGGATTGACTGGTCACGAGCGTTACACTATTGACCTCCCGAGCAATATTACTGAGATTAGGCCTGGCCAAGATGTGACTGTCACAACCGACACAGGAAAATCTTTCACCTGCACTGCCCGCTTTGATACTGAGGTACTTCCTGCTTCATCTCCTTTTTATGTTCCCGTCATGCCTGAAAGGTAGTATTTTGGTCAACAATTAGGAAAAAAAATCGAGAGGTAAGCGTTTTGACTATATTTTGTATCAGAGCTACGCATCCTGACTACATACCTACCAGGCGATTTTGGAATGGAGAATTTCTGAAACTACTTATGTGCGGTTAAAACTTAAACACTTGATTATATTTCAGGTGGAGCTGGCGTATTTCAACCATGGAGGAATTCTTCCGTACGTCATCAGGAATCTTATTAACCAATAAGTCAGAATTGTTGGCAGGTGGCTTGCTCAGGCATGGGAGCCGTTTCACTTTGTAAAATCTGAGGAGAAAATAATGTCTCGAATACAAAGAAACATCCCTGTCATGGGACAAATTTTTGAGAACTTCCGCTCATGCGGGCTTATTTCATCTGCATTTGTAGTAAGAATTACGTTCGCTTTTCTATTTCTGTGGTAATGGTTTGCCTTTGTTATTAGACGGTGCAGCCCTTGTTTTACATTAGTGAAAGTGGAATCAACTTCAATTTGAGTTATAGATTTGCAATGATGGTTGCGGTTCTCTGTATTCGTAGTGCAAATCAGCAA
This sequence comes from Psidium friedrichsthalianum, assembly GCA_019149425.1. NCBI lineage: Eukaryota > Viridiplantae > Streptophyta > Magnoliopsida > Myrtales > Myrtaceae > Psidium > Psidium friedrichsthalianum. The sequence continues at coordinate 8,396 of JAGVVM010012497.1, forward strand.
TAGCAACGTACTTTTAGCAATCAAATCGGTTTTTCAGCAAGTGACGTACAATACAAGAGCAAGCAAAATCGTAAAGCTTTGCTGCGATTACTCAGTTATGCCGTCTAGAACTTTGAATTCTGGAAGTTTAAGGAATTACTGACTGAATCATGACGAAATGAAACCAACAATAATAATCGGATTATGACGAGATAACCTGAATGACCGTTCTTAGCTGTGTGGTACCTTACAGACTGGCGGTATTCGCCAGTTATAGCCAGTCGGTAAACTCGGCTCTATTGCATCGAGCTAATGCAATCTGATCTCATCCCCAAAAGATTTTGCACGCCTCACAAGTTTCGATGTGCTTTCTGAAATCGGGGTGGATTTTATTGACGTTCGATAGGCAATAACTGGGGGGAAAGGACCATTTCGCCTCGGTTGCAGCAGCAGTGTGGTATCCTCCAATTGAATTAACAGCTAGCGACATTCTCCGCGTCAATGGTAATCGCTGATGTACAGTAGCCAATACAATTATCGGGGGAGTGGATTGCGCCGCAATGCCCGTCTAGTCGCTAGTTCTAGGATTGAAAAACCATTTGCTGCAATTGCTTTTACGTTTGCATGGACTAATACAATAGTATTACAGCCGATGCTGCAGAAGTCATGAATCAGCATCGAAACAAGTGGAACCTATCAACACTGACCAGGATCGAATCAATCGGCTCCGTCATTCATTAGCCTCAGCGGTCGTACAAAGCGCCAACTCACAATCTAATTCGACTACTTCCGTGGTTCTGTTTCTGTCAATTCCTAAACTAAGCGCTAACTTAGGAGACGACAAGGCCTAGACCTGGCTTTTGCCACAGAGACTCAGAAGCGAAGACAACTATGGCTTGCAAAATGAACACTAACGAGTTAAGACTTCAACGACCCTCAGGAATGCTCTCCAAATGCAGCCTCCGGTTGTTGCCGTCGAACCCTCTGTCGCCTATTCTCGCTCCCGATACGCTTCTGTTTCTCAGCTTCAACGCACTCAGCAGTTGCTCCACGGATGAAAACTTGCGATCTTGTGTGTACTTGAGTATTTGCTTCAGCTCCTCCCTCGTCACCACCACCCTCACTCTCAAGACCCCACTTTCGAAGGAATCACCATCACGGGGTCGGTTGTCTCTGAAGACTTCATCATCATCGTCTTCCTTCAATTTGAAGCTCACGCTCTTCTCTATCTTCTCCTTCTTGTTCTTCCCTCCATCTACTCGTATTGCTGGCTCTAACCAGGATTCCGGCGCCTCATCCTCACGATCTTGAGCAACAACTTTGTTACCCACCAAACAATTTCCCATTTTGCTCTCTTTTTCTTCCTTTTTTCCCTTCCCAAGAAACGAATGTGGGAAAGAATCAAGATTGGTGTTCGGACAGAGGGAAGATTATGAATATGTAAGGAGAGGTTGAAGGGCAAGAGCACATGAACAGCACATGAACAGACCCTTGTTTGCGCCGGTTCTTAGGATTAAAGGCAAGTGGACAGATTCCTTTTCTCGTAAGCGCCCACCCACATGCTACGAATTTGATGTCCCATTTGTCGTTGTCTGCCTGATTGTTTCAGTTTATTTTTTTTTTTTGAATGCTTCCCTGTACTTTAGGTCAACATGGCCGCCTCCCAGATTTATATATTTATATAAACTAGGTATTCGAGAATCTTTTGACCACCTTCCACGTAACAATAACCAGAGACACAGAAAGATCTGCGCTTCTAGGAGTACTGCCCCAAAAAAATAGGCAAGTGTTTTGATTCAAACCCTAGAATTGTCGACCAAAAAAAAAAAAAAAAAAAAAGAACTAGCATTGCGCGGGAAGGACGGACCCGCTTAATTCCCGAAGCGATCATCGAGGTTCCTGGGTATTATTTTACTTGTTCTATGTCAACTATATGGAGTAGAGTATGCGCAAGTAGTTGCTGCAAAATTCATAATTTTCTATATATTTTGGTCGAAACCTAATTTTCTGTTTACTTATTCATAATGTGGCCACATAGATTCTTTTGAAGTCGATCCAAATTCCATTATAATGTTAGGAGGGTATATAGTTTGATGTAATTGGTGCAAGCCTCTACTATTTTTCTATGTAAAAATACAAGTATATATGTGATTTTCAATAATATTTCCGTCTCCTGCACATTACTTATTAACTTATGGAAATGTACTCTTTCATTTGGAGTAAAATACGTTATACACGTAGAGAATAGAGATGTACAAATACACGACCAAAACATCAAGCTTATCCCATCTTTGAAGAGATCCTTGCTCAACATCTTCAACATCTCTACCTTTATGGTCAATTTCATCTCGCTTGCCATAAAAAAATCACCAAAAAAGTTATAGACTTAATGTATTTGTGCCAATTCAATCCTAAATATTTGAATTATGCTAATTGAGTCCTAAACTTTTTTTTAAAATGTTTTCCAATGAGCTTGTCCGAGTAGTTTTGGCCAGAAATTATTGATGTGGATGTGGACGTCGGCTGTCCTATGTGGCACAGTTGCCAATGGCGTGAATAATTTTTAATGATTATTAACTATTTTTTTG
>JAGVVM010012498.1:0-16378 GCA_019149425.1 Psidium friedrichsthalianum
CATGCACAAGACATGTCATAGAAAGATTCACTTCTTTCATACCATCTGCCTGTGACAGCATCTGTAGCAATTCTTCTTCAAAGAGTCAATGTTGACAAGACATTCTGCACCTAGAGCAAAAAATTCATACCTCAAGTGGGACAAATCGCAAATTGGTGAATTTAGAGGACATGTCTTCTGATGTATCCTTTCCCCTTTCTTTCCATTCTTCCCATAAATAACTGTTGCATCACCAAAAAAAGAAATGTCAACGCAATTGATTCCAAAGTGCAATCCAACAAAGGGTAAATGAACAAAAAGTTTGTTAATATTACAACAGAAAGATAATTATTAAAAGAACACACAGGAAACTTCTACTTTTCCTTCTTTTTACTATATTAATCAGATACAAGCAGAAATGGCCTCAGATGAAAATTCTGTAATTGGCATCCCCTTAGTGATATCTGAAGGCCAGACTTATGGCCACTGCTATGCACAGGGAAAAAAAAAAATCTCCAATTCAAGAGTGCATAATATTTTATATTATAAAAATTTAGCTAAACCAAATTATGAATACTATTAGTTTAAACCACCAAAATTTTCATTTTTTCCCCTCAGATAGCGGGATAATCTTTTACAATATCCATATTTCAAAATACTCAAGCACAAAAATAAATCAAATTCCTCTTTTTTTCAATGCCTATGAGATACTCTACCGGTACATGAGTAAGATTTAATGACATTACCTATCCTACAATCATAAAAAGATCGACTAGGCTTTGCATTGCAATGTTGTCTATTAGTTCATATCATCAAAGATGACTAAAACTAACATGACTTCATGCTTTTATTCCTTAATTATTGGTTTTTTTAATTTGATTAATATTTGATTGTTCAGTAAAAAAAATTACAATAATTATAAGACCTTGATGCGGGAAAAGTGGGTAATATTTCATTAATCAGAAAAATTTTCTTTTTTCTGTCGAAGCTATTTTTTTTTCAGAGCTTGGGGGAAGTCAAAAAGGCGAAAAATGTAATGTCAGGAGATGTGTCACCAGTGGAGAGGTTCACCTGTCACCTCTTCATTAACTTTTTCAAGGTGCACCAAAGTACATATATACCATCAGATATCATTAGATACCTCTAACACTAATTAGAACGTGTCATTTAGCCTTAATAACAAGCAAGATGCTTTGAGTCATCACCCAAAGAAAATAAGATAGAGAAGTTCAGTCAAAGCCAAAGCTAAATAACCACACTAGGCCTTTTCTTACTGCTGAGAAAGCTACATCAGACTGTCTTTTGCTATTGGCACAGCTTACTAATGATATTCCCACTTATCCATAAAGTTAAGATCCTTGCACAATGCCTCTTTGCTTTTTTGAACCTTGTCCTTGCCAAGCCACATATCCTAACAGGAATATCACCTAAGGGTCATTCACATGACTATAAACCTTCAACCTATCAACAGAGTCTTCTCCTCTATTAACACAAAACCAGCCCCTCCCAAATGCATTCACTTCAACGCCTTAAAGCTACAATATTTTGCCGTCAACGCGAGTGCTAATGCTTCACAGTGATTTTAGGTGTACCAATTAACATAAAAAATAGATATATATATATATATATTTTTTTTTGTTTTTGGTGTAAAAAAAGTATAAGTTTTGAATGATCAACCAGTGGCTAGCCCACCAACCATAGTTCAAAAGCAATCATCTCTATGATTGTAATGTAAAATCGGTTAACAAAACTATTATCATACCTTTGGACAAGATTCTTCAGACCAGTATGACTTCCTTTTTATAGAATCCATGTGCAGTATACAAGGTACTTTAGGCAACTGTCTTGACTCCTCCTCTGGAAGTTCACAAAAAACCAAATGAAGAAATAACAAGCAGCACATTATGCAGCTGAATGGACACAACCATCTCAATTTTTCAACTCAGGGACCACAGAGATGGACAAATACCAGGAAGAAAGCCAAGAACCAACATACCTCTAAAACTGGCCACCTCACCAGGGTGACATATGACAATCAAACTCCAGTGAAGACTGTTACAAGTACATATACACTGTCAATATAAGCGAAGCTGCATTGACATACTTAAAGCACAAAAATCTGATTGGTCTGCATCTTACTTGAAGTTTACAGGAATGAAAATGTAATCCTTTTCAAAAAAGTTAAGTTTCCTTGTCCATTTACGAACACGTAGGAAAGCAGCCCTGCCATCAGAGGCACTGGATGGATCTTTATCCAAATCAGCAAGCTTCCGGAAGAAGAAACTATTAAAAAAATGGTATCTGTGTTTTTCATCTGGTTGAATCCGATTCTTCAAGTACCTAAAACATTAATGAAGATTGTAGATAAGGCAAATGACAAAGTAAAAGCAGTGACCCCTGTCAGTCAATTCTAAAAGAAAAAGCTAAGATGAACCTCCTAGTGAAAAGACCCTTCAAAATTTGAAGAATGTTGTCGAGTCCCAAAAGGAAAACCTCTATCAATGAACTCAACTTGATTGGTATATATTTCATTAGAAAATTAGACCAATTTCTAAGCATGTATTTGTTGGGAATCAAGGTGGCAGCATTTCTGAGAATTCAGATAGCTACAATAACAACTTACTTGGTATAAAAGTCTATGATTGTATCATTGATAAATGTTTCTGGTTGTAGTAGATCCACGTCTCTTTTACTGATGGAGACTGCATCTGCCTCCCCTTTTGGATAGATAAATTCTTCAAAAGGCTCATCGAAACTGCAAAATCAACATGTCCAATAATGCGATAAAAGAAAGACTAACCATGTCAATGATGCATAATACCAATAAAGTATTCCACATGTGACACAGAAATTTAGCATCCAAAATGAAGTTTCGGTTTGTGAGAAAGGATGATGTCTGAGCCACTTGTCCCCATTCCAGCATTTTGTTTTTATAAATCAAAGGAAATGAAATTGTGTCAAAAAGACGAAATGTGCAATCTAACTTTAAGGGAGCTTAAACATGTGATCCCACTGGAGTCCCATCCATTCACGCTCATCTTGCTCCGAGTGCTCATATCTTTGGTAAAAGAATGTAATAAAGACTCCAATTTATCATGGAGGAAACTTTCTCCAAAGTCGGATTGAAATTTGCAGTACAATAATAATTCCGACAAAAGCTGAACAAAAGAGTACAACAGAGAAGCAACTGAAAGATTTCGAGCCCCCAATCAGTCTTTTGAACCACCTAGAAATGAAAACTTACATCCTACACATCCCCAGGATAAATATTGCACAATTGCACAATGCAATTTCTTTTCTTTTAAAGATGAGGAAGCCCAATATATATAGGTAAATCCGAGTCCCCCATTATCCTTATGGTCCCAAATAACACGGGAACCAAAGACCAGCTGAATTGCTCAAACATATAATTAGTTGCACTAAGTGAAGAATTAAACCTGTGTCATGAGCCTAATGCACATGCACATTACATGCCACATTGCATGTAAACTTTAAAAATGTAAGTGGATAGCACGAAAAAGCATTAAACACTTACATTAATTAAGACATAAAAAACTTGCATTTCCAAGAAAGGTAAAAGCATGGGTAAGTTATGTTAATGTAACTCACTTGGGAAAGTAGTGCCTGTCTCCACTTAAATCCCTTGACCCAGTGCCCCATCCGCACTATAGAAGAGGAAAAAATGTAATTAGATTCAATAAACAAAACAAGACAAGGCCATTAATTCGATGCACAATATATTTTTATTTAACAATTACATACAGTAAACTCCATGCACTAAACAATGCAATTGAACATGATTTACTTCTTCCTGCTAACTAGCAACTATAGTCAAATTAATTGCATTCAAAACTAAAAATGAAATGACAAGCAATACATCTAACTTCATTCCAATTCCAAATAAAGGTGATCCTTAGCGGAAGAGAAGCATGTTAATTACAAGAATCTCTACATCTAATCCTTGCAAGGAAAAAGGAACTCTTACCCTTTCCATGCCTATATATGAAGAAAGGAGCCTCGTCTGAAAAATAAACATGAATGTATACAAGTGATTTGGCATTGCCAACTAGCACAGAAAGCCAATTTCAAATGATGAACTATTTCCTAGACTGAGACCGTCTGATTGCCATAACTCATTGTACCTCTCAGAATATTCCTTAGAAAACCAACAAAATTGACGTTTAGCGGGTAGCTCTTTTAACATTCCTAAGTGTGACAAACAAGGATGCGGATGAAACGTGACATAACAGAGGATATGGGAACTTGAATCAAAAAGGTGAAAGCACATGTAGAATAGACACCCTGTAAAACTCTCAAGTATTGTTCGGTTGGCAATAAAATCGATTGAATAGGAATGAGATCTTCATTCGCCTATTCATGGTGCTTGTTAACAAGGATTGAAGGGAATGGGTTCACCAACTTAAAGTGACAAGTGGTCTCCAACCATGCTTTCATTAACATGGGAGGTTATGAGAAAAAGAGGAAGAGGAAATGAAGGGGAAAAATGGACACTAACATAACTTCATAGATGGACCTATAATTACAACTTAGATTTGGCAACCAACTTCTGTAAAGACACTTGATGCAGTAGGTATAATTGTTTTTTTTTTTTTTTATGGGTTTCGCTAAGAGTGTCGAATTAAACATTCATCAATAAATTTTTCATAATTTTTGGAATTCATGAATTTTACTTTGGTGGGAAAGAAAAATAACTACCTTTTACTAATATCCGAGTGGAACAAACTAACCTAATACTATAGTAATATGACCTACCTTGATCAATTTTATTGTGTTTGCCATAATTACTCCAATTATTGGTATTCCCATTGTCTTGCTTCCTTTAGCCAAAAAAGACCTCAAAACTAATGAAAGGGTCACTTAGCTGCATAGGATAAGCTACCTATTCATGAATGACATTGCAAGCCATCTAAAAAGATATTTTACCCGGGACAACTCCTAAATCAACTGGGTATGAGACAGCCTTCTGCATTGTTTTGCCAAAGGCTGAACACAATAAATGTCACCTACACAATCAATTTTATTATAAAATGCACCTTGAAGTAGATTATGCCTAGTTTGCATGTGCATGCGTTCCAAGTTCAAACTTTCAAAAGCTTAAGCAGCATTATATGTTATGACAAAGCAGCCAAATGCTAATATAAGTTAAAAAGTAGTCAGTCCATTTATATACTTTTGACAGTCAAATTTCATCATCAACAACCAAAACCCAAAGTACGAAGGGGCTGATGTCAGTAGACAAAGCACTTAGTCCCGTAGAAGACCATGACCCTCCAAAAAAATATTCCCCAAAATTAAAGCATCATATCTTCTAAAGGACCAAGACTAGGGTCCATTGCATGAATCCACATGTACATTGCCCCGCACAACCTAAGATGAAAGGAAATTTTGACAACAGGACACTCATTACAACAGCATTTATATCATGCACTCAAAAATCAACTAAGCATTTAAAATCAGTAACGTACAGGGAGGTTACTATATCATCTACGAAAGAAAAGTTGTGTCAGCATAACTAAGCAACATCGGTCAATTCATAACAAAAATTCCTAAGACCTAGATGGGACATGAAGAGCTGGCTACAGTTTTACTTACCCAATGACAATATCCCAGATAGCTGAGTATTTCACATTTGAGGTCACAATCATTTCCTGCTTCAGCGACCAGTTTTGGCTCAACAACTGCAAACTTCAACTCCTCAATGCCTGGAAAGGAGTAAATTCAGGCCAACAAGAAGTGAAAAAAGCAAGCCACAGATCAATGGAAGGCATAGCAATAACCTTGGGAAATTAAGAAAATGCTTAGAAAATTTGCATGACTACTATTGTTAGATGATATGAACAAACCCATATTTCGTTCCGCCAAGTAGGCTCAGGATAATGCCAGATAAAAAACCAACAAGCCAATCATATATTAACTTTCTTTCCCAGTATTTCCACCTTTGTTCAGTCAAAATGCGCAAGTCCTTAGTGTTCCTACGCAATACAGCTTTAAGAAGCATTAGACAGCGCAGAAGATTTTCCATTCAACTCACCTGAAGAATCATGAGCTTTACTGAATGAATCCTTGGAGATCACACGGAGCTTAACAAAAACTATTTGAACCTGTTTGAATTCCACCATGTTAGCCCAATAAACTGTCACAATTTAAAGACATCTCTGATTGGGATGTAGAATTCACCTTCTGTAACCACTGACACGAAATACTAATGAGATCATCAACTTCCAAAACAAGTGACAACTCTTTCTCTTTCTCACAAGTAGTTGAACAATCAATTCGGATACCATTTGAGGAGAACGTTAGCACGGGTCCCACGTAATAGTTAGCCTGATGTATGAGATATTCAGAGCGAATAACAACTGTCTGATTTGCACCATCCTACGAATTGCACAAACATTCCAGTTACAAAAATCATTTGAGAAAAGATACAAAAGATTAGGATAAGATCTTGAGCACCAAAATTACAATATCTACTTCCCATTCAGCATATCCCTAAGTCCGTCTCTAACCAACATGTACCATGTTGTCCCTCTTGGGTGGATCTGATCTTTCTTACATTGCCCACCAGGCTAGATGAGCCATCAGAATATTTAAAAGGAAAAATTAGGTAATGCAAAATCTGCTAGGGTTCAACGGATCACAATACGTCTTCAACCATCTATTATAAAGTTATTCCCTACAAACAATGGCAACATGATATCTCTTTTGAGCGTAGCTTTGTTGCGCAACAACATAGGAAGTACAATTCGGCTATAACTAATCCAAGGAATTTACAGGACCAGTTCTTCAAGCTATTTTCTATTATTCCACGTTCTCCCTCTCTTTTTGTAAACGCTTTCTTGTAACTAAGCTCTTTTCGGTTTCTTGAGCTCCTTTTTCCAATTTTTTTGCTCCCCCTTAGTGCCTGATAGTTGAACTACTAAATTTTTTTCCTCAAGAATGACGTAGCACCATAAAATTCATGTTAGTATCTTCAAGTGGTTGGGTTGGTCAAATCACCATTTGAACAATGTATGAGAGGCTTCAGCAATCCTGGTACTGATGGCCTTTGCTCAAGAACACTTTCCAAAAGAACCATATAGAACACAATCCGAGAAATTTCATCACCATTTTCCCTTCAGTTAAAAAAATTGGACTATAAATACCTCTTCAGGCAAAGCCATAGAGGGTAACTCCAGCAAATGAGGAACAGTTGCAGTGGTTTGAGATATGTTGAAGCTTTCCAATTTTTGCATGTACATGACTCACATTGAATAGAGTTAGCCAATGCATCCCCATACAAAATGTCTTCTCATTCCCATTCCAATGTAGAAAATGGTAATCAGCCTACTATACCTCTCCTATCTTTTACAAAAAATTTCCCAAAAGAACTAAACAGAAGTAATCTACTGAATATTTCCCTCAAACTGCTATTCTCTTTCCAGTTAAAATGAGAATGGAAAGTGGAGAATTCTCCATTACCATAAAGACCATGAGTTGTATAAAATAAGTAAGAAACACGAGCACATAAAACTACTGGAGCTTTGAACTAATAAAGCACATCGATGGGAGATGAAGTGTTAAAAGTAAACAACAAAAGGGAGTAGACAATAAGAACTTTCTTTGCTCATGGATCTAGATCTCATTCATTTAGTAAATGCATAAATAAATGACAGATATTTCTACACATCTCATTCAAAATAACTGCAGTAGATAATTAACAAGATAAAGAACATACCACTTCCATGTGATTGGCATAATAATCCGCGCCGTGACCATCTAAAGAAACTGACATTTCAAAGCAAGTAGTGATCAGAACACCACATTTGAAGAGAATATCCAAAAGGTAAATCTTGGGCTAAAGAAGGCAGGCCCATGGATATATAACATGAGCTACTAACCATCCACCTCACAATCTGAAGAAAAACTAGATGAAGCATGCTCATCCATGCTTTCACCAGCATCAGAATTCGGCTCAACCGACCCATCCTGAAAAAAAGTTCAACTATAGTTAAACTTCTATATCAGGATCATTGCACTATATAAAGACAATTTAACTTGAAGTACATTGGATGGAGCCTCTGATACGTCACAGTATGACTGACTTTTTCCCAGGTGAAGATGCACCGGGGCTTGAGGTTCTCATTTCCCCCTACTGAAAATAAACTCCTAGATTCCTGCTTCTCTACCACAAAATAAGAATGCTGCTGCAGCATTTTCTTATTTTGTGGTAGAGAAGCAGGAATCTAGGAGTTTATTTCAGTAGGGGAAATGAGAACCTCAAGCCCCGGTGCATCTTCACCTGGAAAAAGTCAGTCATACTGTGACGTATCAGAGGCTCCATCCAATGTACTTCAAGTTAAATTGTCTTTATATAGTGCAATGATCCTGATATAGAAGTTTAACTATAGTTGAACTTTTTTTCAGGATGGGTCGGTTGAGCCGAATTCTGATGCTGGTGAAAGCATGGATGAGCATGCTTCATCTAGTTTTTCTTCAGATTGTGAGGTGGATGGTTAGTAGCTCATGTTATATATCCATGGGCCTGCCTTCTTTAGCCCAAGATTTACCTTTTGGATATTCTCTTCAAATGTGGTGTTCTGATCACTACTTGCTTTGAAATGTCAGTTTCTTTAGATGGTCACGGCGCGGATTATTATGCCAATCACATGGAAGTGGTATGTTCTTTATCTTGTTAATTATCTACTGCAGTTATTTTGAATGAGATGTGTAGAAATATCTGTCATTTATTTATGCATTTACTAAATGAATGAGATCTAGATCCATGAGCAAAGAAAGTTCTTATTGTCTACTCCCTTTTGTTGTTTACTTTTAACACTTCATCTCCCATCGATGTGCTTTATTAGTTCAAAGCTCCAGTAGTTTTATGTGCTCGTGTTTCTTACTTATTTTATACAACTCATGGTCTTTATGGTAATGGAGAATTCTCCACTTTCCATTCTCATTTTAACTGGAAAGAGAATAGCAGTTTGAGGGAAATATTCAGTAGATTACTTCTGTTTAGTTCTTTTGGGAAATTTTTTGTAAAAGATAGGAGAGGTATAGTAGGCTGATTACCATTTTCTACATTGGAATGGGAATGAGAAGACATTTTGTATGGGGATGCATTGGCTAACTCTATTCAATGTGAGTCATGTACATGCAAAAATTGGAAAGCTTCAACATATCTCAAACCACTGCAACTGTTCCTCATTTGCTGGAGTTACCCTCTATGGCTTTGCCTGAAGAGGTATTTATAGTCCAATTTTTTTAACTGAAGGGAAAATGGTGATGAAATTTCTTGGATTGTGTTCTATATGGTTCTTTTGGAAAGTGTTTCTTGAGCAAAGGCCATCAGTACCAGGATTGCTGAAGCCTCTCATACATTGTTCAAATGGTGATTTGACCAACCCAACCACTTGAAGATACTAACATGAATTTTTATGGTGCTACGTCATTCTTGAGGAAAAAAATTTAGTAGTTCAACTATCAGGCACTAAGGGGGAGCAAAAAAATTGGAAAAAGGAGCTCAAGAAACCGAAAAGAGCTTAGTTACAAGAAAGCGTTTACAAAAGAGAGGGAGAACGTGGAATAATAGAAAATAGCTTGAAGAACTGGTCCTGTAAATTCCTTGGATTAGTTATAGCCGAATTGTACTTCCTATGTTGTTGCGCAACAAAGCTACGCTCAAAAGAGATATCATGTTGCCATTGTTTGTAGGGAATAACTTTATAATAGATGGTTGAAGACGTATTGTGATCCGTTGAACCCTAGCAGATTTTGCATTACCTAATTTTTCCTTTTAAATATTCTGATGGCTCATCTAGCCTGGTGGGCAATGTAAGAAAGATCAGATCCACCCAAGAGGGACAACATGGTACATGTTGGTTAGAGACGGACTTAGGGATATGCTGAATGGGAAGTAGATATTGTAATTTTGGTGCTCAAGATCTTATCCTAATCTTTTGTATCTTTTCTCAAATGATTTTTGTAACTGGAATGTTTGTGCAATTCGTAGGATGGTGCAAATCAGACAGTTGTTATTCGCTCTGATATCTCATACATCAGGCTAACTATTACGTGGGACCCGTGCTAACGTTCTCCTCAAATGGTATCCGAATTGATTGTTCAACTACTTGTGAGAAAGAGAAAGAGTTGTCACTTGTTTTGGAAGTTGATGATCTCATTAGTATTTCGTGTCAGTGGTTACAGAAGGTGAATTCTACATCCCAATCAGAGATGTCTTTAAATTGTGACAGTTTATTGGGCTAACATGGTGGAATTCAAACAGGTTCAAATAGTTTTTGTTAAGCTCCGTGTGATCTCCAAGGATTCATTCAGTAAAGCTCATGATTCTTCAGGTGAGTTGAATGGAAAATCTTCTGCGCTGTCTAATGCTTCTTAAAGCTGTATTGCGTAGGAACACTAAGGACTTGCGCATTTTGACTGAACAAAGGTGGAAATACTGGGAAAGAAAGTTAATATATGATTGGCTTGTTGGTTTTTTATCTGGCATTATCCTGAGCCTACTTGGCGGAACGAAATATGGGTTTGTTCATATCATCTAACAATAGTAGTCATGCAAATTTTCTAAGCATTTTCTTAATTTCCCAAGGTTATTGCTATGCCTTCCATTGATCTGTGGCTTGCTTTTTTCCACTTCTTGTTGGCCTGAATTTACTCCTTTCCAGGCATTGAGGAGTTGAAGTTTGCAGTTGTTGAGCCAAACTGGTCGCTGAAGCAGGAAATGATTGTGACCTCAAATGTGAAATACTCAGCTATCTGGGATATTGTCATTGGGTAAGTAAACTGTAGCCAGCTCCTTCATGTCCCATCTAGTCTTTAGGAATTTTTGTTATGAATTGACCGATGTTGCTTAGTTATGCTGACACAACTTTTCTTTCGTAGATGATATAGTAACCTCCCTGTACGTTACTGATTTTAAATGCTTAGTTTGATTTTTTGAGTTGCATGATATAAATGCTGTTGTAATGAGTGTCCTGTTGTCAAAATTTCCTTTCATCTTAGGTTGTGCGGGGCAAGTACATGTGGATTCATGCAATGGACCCTAGTCTTGGTCCTTTAGAAGATATGATGCTTTAATTTGTGGGGAATATTTTTTTTGGAGGTCATGGTCTTCTACGGGACTAAGTGCTTGTCTACTGACATCAGCCCCTTCGTACTTTGGGTTTTGGTTGTTGATGAATGAAATTTGACTGTCAAAAGTATATAAATGGACTGACTACTTTTAACTTATATTAGCATTTGGCTGCTTTGTCATACATATAATGCTGCTTAAGCTTTTTGAAAGTTTGAACTTGGAACGCATGCACATGCAAACTAGGCATAATCTACTTCAAGGTGCATTTTATAATAAAATTGATTGTGTAGGTGACATTTATTGTGTTCAGCCTTTGGCAAAACAATGCAGAAGGCTGTCTCATACCCAGTTGATTTAGGAGTTGTCCCGGTAAAATATCTTTTTAGATGGCTTTGCAATGTCATTCATGAATAGGTAGCTTATCCTATGCAGCTAAGTGACCCTTTCATTAGTTTTTGAGGTCTTTTTTGGCTAAAGGAAGCAAGACAATGGGAATACAATAATTGGAGTAATTATGGCAAACACAATAAAATTGATCAAGGTAGGTCATATTTTACTATTAGTATTAGGTTAGTTTGTTTTCCACTCGGATATTAGTAAAAGGTAGTTATTTTTTCTTTCCCACCAAAGTAAAATTCATGAATTCCAAAAATTATGAAAAATTTATTGATGAATGTTAATTCGACACTCTTAGCGAACCCATAAAAAAAAAAAAACAATTATACCTACTTGCATCAAGTGTCTTTACAGAAGTTGGTTGCCAAATCTAAGTTGTAATTATAGGTCCATCTATGAAGTTTACTGTTAGTGTCCATTTTTTCCCCTTCATTTCCTCTTCCTCTTTTTCTCATAACCTCCCATGTTAATGAAAGCATGGTTGGAGACCACTTGTCACTTTAAGTTGGTGAACCCTTTCCCCTTCAATCCTTGTTAACAAGCACCATGAATAGGCGAATGAAGATCTCATTCCTATTCAATCGATTTTATTGCCAACCGAACAATACTTGAGAGTTTTACAGGGTGTCTATTCTACATGTGCTTTCACCTTTTTGATTCAAGTTCCCATATCCTCTGTTATGTCACGTTTCATCCGCATCCTTGTTTGTCACACTTAGGAATGTTAAAAGAGCTACCCGCTAACGTCAATTTTGTTGGTTTTCTAAGGAATATTCTGAGAGGTACAATGAGTTATGGCAATCAGACGTCTCAGTCTAGGAAATAGTTCATCATTTGAAATTGGCTTTCTGTGCTAGTTGGCAATGCCAAATCACTTGTATACATTCATGTTTATTTTTCAGACGAGGCTCCTTTCTTCATATATAGGCATGGAAAGGGTAAGAGTTCTTTTTCCTTGCAAGGATTAGATGTAGAGATTCTTGTAATTAACATGCTTCTCTTCCGCTAAGGATCACCTTTATTTGGAATTGGAATGAAGTTAGATGTATTGCTTGTCATTTCATTTTTAGTTTTGAATGCAATTAATTTGACTATAGTTGCTAGTTAGCAGGAAGAAGTAAATCATGTTCAATTGCATTGTTTAGTGCATGGAGTTTACTGTATGTAATTGTTAAATAAAAATATATTGTGCATCGAATTAATGGCCTTGTCTTGTTTTTGTTTATTGAATCTAATTACATTTTTTCCTCTTCTATAGTGCGGATGGGGCACTGGGTCAAGGGGATTTAAGTGGAGACAGGCACTACTTTCCCAAGTGAGTTACATTAACATAACTTACCCATGCTTTTACCTTTCTTGGAAATGCAAGTTTTTTATGTCTTAATTAATGTAAGTGTTTAATGCTTTTTCGTGCTATCCACTTACATTTTTAAAGTTTACATGCAATGTGGCATGTAATGTGCATGTGCATTAGGCTCATGACACAGGTTTAATTCTTCACTTAGTGCAACTAATTATATGTTTGAGCAATTCAGCTGGTCTTTGGTTCCCGTGTTATTTGGACATAAGGATAATGGGGGACTCGGATTTACCTTATATTTGGGCTTCCTCATCTTTAAAAGAAAAGAATTGCATTGTGCAATTGTGCAATATTTATCCTGGGGATGTGTAGGATGTAAGTTTTCATTTCTAGGTGGTTCAAAAGACTGATTGGGGGCTCGAAATCTTCAGTTGCTTCTCTGTTGTACTCTTTTGTTCAGCTTTTGTCGGAATTATTATTGTACTGCAAATTTCAATCCGACTTTGGAGAAAGTTTCCTCCATGATAAATTGGAGTCTTTATTACATTCTTTTACCAAAGATATGAGCACTCGGAGCAAGATGAGCGTGAATGGATGGGACTCCAGTGGGATCACATGTTTAAGCTCCCTTAAAGTTAGATTGCACATTTCGTCTTTTTGACACAATTTCATTTCCTTTGATTTATAAAAACAAAATGCTGGAATGGGGACAAGTGGCTCAGACATCATCCTTTCTCACAACCGAAACTTCATTTTGGATGCTAATTTCTGTGTCACATGTGGAATACTTTATTGGTATTATGCATCATTGACATGGTTAGTCTTTCTTTTATCGCATTATTGGACATGTTGATTTTGCAGTTTCGATGAGCCTTTTGAAGAATTTATCTATCCAAAAGGGGAGGCAGATGCAGTCTCCATCAGTAAAAGAGACGTGGATCTACTACAACCAGAAACATTTATCAATGATACAATCATAGACTTTTATACCAAGTAAGTTGTTATTGTAGCTATCTGAATTCTCAGAAATGCTGCCACCTTGATTCCCAACAAATACATGCTTAGAAATTGGTCTAATTTTCTAATGAAATATATACCAATCAAGTTGAGTTCATTGATAGAGGTTTTCCTTTTGGACTCGACAACATTCTTCAAATTTGAGGTCTTTTCACTAGGAGGTTCATCTTAGCTTTTTCTTTTAGAATTGACTGACAGGGGTCACTGCTTTTACTTTGTCATTTGCCTTATCTACAATCTTCATTAATGTTTTAGGTACTTGAAGAATCGGATTCAACCAGATGAAAAACACAGATACCATTTTTTTAATAGTTTCTTCTTCCGGAAGCTTGCTGATTTGGATAAAGATCCATCCAGTGCCTCTGATGGCAGGGCTGCTTTCCTACGTGTTCGTAAATGGACAAGGAAACTTAACTTTTTTGAAAAGGATTACATTTTCATTCCTGTAAACTTCAAGTAAGATGCAGACCAATCAGATTTTTTGTGCTTTAAGTATGTCAATGCAGCTTCGCTTATATTGACAGTGTATATGTACTTGTAACAGTCTTCACTGGAGTTTGATTGTCATATGTCACCCTGGTGAGGTGGCCAGTTTTAGAGGTATGTTGGTTCTTGGCTTTCTTCCTGGTATTTGTCCATCTCTGTGGTCCCTGAGTTGAAAAATTGAGATGGTTGTGTCCATTCAGCTGCATAATGTGCTGCTTGTTATTTCTTCATTTGGTTTTTTGTGAACTTCCAGAGGAGGAGTCAAGACAGTTGCCTAAAGTACCTTGTATACTGCACATGGATTCTATAAAAGGAAGTCATACTGGTCTGAAGAATCTTGTCCAAAGGTATGATAATAGTTTTTGTTAACCGATTTTACATTACAATCATAGAGATGATTGCTTTTGAACTATGGTTGGTGGGCTAGCCACTGGTTGATCATTCAAAACTTATACTTTTTTTACACCAAAACAAAAAAAATATATATATATATATATCTATTTTTTTATGTTAATTGGTACACCTAAAATCACTGTGAAGCATTAGCACTCGCGTTGACGGCAAAATATTGTAGCTTTAATGGCGTTGAAGTGAATGCATTTGGGAGGGGCTGGTTTTGTGTTAATAGAGGAGAAGACTCTGTTGATAGGTTGAAGGTTTATAGTCATGTGAATGACCCTTAGGTGATATTCCTGTTAGGATATGTGGCTTGGCAAGGACAAGGTTCAAAAAAGCAAAGAGGCATTGTGCAAGGATCTTAACTTTATGGATAAGTGGGAATATCATTAGTAAGCTGTGCCAATAGCAAAAGACAGTCTGATGTAGCTTTCTCAGCCAGTAAGAAAAGGCCTAGTGTGGTTATTTAGGCTTTGGCTTTGACTGAACTTCTCTATCTTATTTTCTTTGGGTGATGACTCAAAGCATCTTGCTTGTTATTAAGGCTAAATGACACGTTCTAATTAGTGTTAGAGGTATCTAATGATATCTGATGGTATATATGTACTTTGGTGCACCTTGAAAAAGTTAATGAAGAGGTGACAGGTGAACCTCTCCACTGGTGACACATCTCCTGACATTACATTTTTCGCCTTTTTGACTTCCCACAAGCTCTGAAAAAAAAATAGCTTCGACAGAAAAAAAAAGAAAATTTTTTCTGATTAATGAAATATTACCCACTTTTCCCGCATCAAGGTCTTATAATTATTGTAATTTTTTTTACTGAACAATCAAATATTAATCAAATTAAAAAACCAATAATTAAGGAATAAAAGCATGAAGTCATGTTAGTTTTAGTCATCTTTGATGATATGAACTAATAGACAACATTGCAATGCAAAGCCTAGTCGATCTTTTTATGATTGTAGGATAGGTAATGTCATTAAATCTTACTCATGTACCGGTAGAGTATCTCATAGGCATTGGAAAAAGAGGGAATTTTGATTTATTTTTGTGCTTGAGTATTTTGAAATATGGATATTGTAAAAGATTATCCCGCTATCTGAGGGAAAAAATGAAAATTTTGGTGGTTTAAACTAATAGTATTCATAATTTGGTTTAGCTAAATTTTATAATATAAAATATTATGCACTCTTGAATTGGAGATTTTTTTTTTTCCCTGTGCATAGCAGTGGCCATAAGTCTGGCCTTCAGATATCACTAAGGGATGCCAATTACAGAATTTTCATCTGAGGCCATTTCTGCTTGTATCTGATTAATATAGTAAAAAGAAGGAAAAGTAGAAGTTTCCTGTGTGTTCTTTTAATAATTATCTTTCTGTTGTAATATTAACAAACTTTTTGTTCATTTACCCTTTGTTGGATTGCACTTTGGAATCAATTGCGTTGACATTTCTTTTTTTGGTGATGCAACAGTTATTTATGGGAAGAATGGAAAGAAAGGGGAAAGGATACATCAGAAGACATGTCCTCTAAATTCACCAATTTGCGATTTGTCCCACTTGAGGTATGAATTTTTTGCTCTAGGTGCAGAATGTCTTGTCAACATTGACTCTTTGAAGAAGAATTGCTACAGATGCTGTCACAGGCAGATGGTATGAAAGAAGTGAATCTTTCTATGACATGTCTTGTGCATGCGCTGATATG
>JAGVVM010012501.1:0-15705 GCA_019149425.1 Psidium friedrichsthalianum
GGCATGATCACATGGAAGGCTAGACGCGAGGAGGACCGCGGAGAGATATCGGAGGTGACAACGTCTATGAAGTGAGAACCGTGCGAGTTGTCTGCTAGGCCTTCGTCTCCTTTTCGCTCTTCCGAGAAGCTTGCGACCTATGTTGATGAAAGTCGCGACCGTCCGTTTGTTTCATTCTTGCCGATGAAGGTTGATAGTGTTCTTGGTTGCTTGAGGCTAACCACCTCCATGGTCGCAGCGTCGAGGCTCGACTTGATCGCTCATGCAAGACGTTGAAAGCCCTTGGCATTGCCTTGGCCTATGGCGGAGAGCTTGGGCTCAAAACGGCTAGGGCCCGAGTACGAGGAATTGGAAGAGTTAACCAATGAGAAGAGAGGGAAGTAGCCATAGTTGTGAGCTTCGAAACTGAAGCGACCATGACAGTTAGCTAGGGGGTTTTTTTTTTTAAATTGGGTTTTTAAAAAAATTATTTACCAAAATGGGTCCCGTGGGCACTCAAAATGCCGCATTGGCCCGCGCGGCAGCCCAAATACTAGGCACGGCCGCGATAGTGATTCACTTCTTTTAATTATTATTATTTTATAAATTTTTTGTTTTAGATTATTTTATATTTATGACATTTATATTTATATATTTGTAAATCTAATTTTTTTTTGTTTTGAAGCTTATTTTTATAACATAATTATCAATAATTAATTGAAAATTTTATAAAAATAAATATTATAAATGTATTTAAAATTTAGATAATTTAAATATTATAAATATAAAGATAAATAAATAAAATTAAAAAATGCTATCGCACGGGTCTCGTGAATATTTTCTATTAATTATGTGCATGACAATTAAAATTAATTACATATATCATAATTAATTATTCAATCAATTTTAATAATTATGTTTTAAATAAAAATAACCTTCCAAAATAAAAAATCTATTTACAAATTTATATAATATAAATGTTGTAAATATAAAATAATAAAAAATTAAAAAAATACGAATTAAAAATGATGCAGCATGGGTTCGTAATTTTTTTTTGATTAATTATTCGCACTAATTAAATTAATTATATATATCTTATAAAAATTTTCAATTAATTAATAATATTTATGTTTAAAAAAAGCTTTCCAAAATAAAAAATATTTACAAATTATATAAATATAAATTGTTATAAATATAAAATAATTACAAACACATAAAAAATAATTTTTTTTATATAACTTTCCTATTTTTAATTTTTAATTTTTTTTATATTATGATATTTATAATTATATAAATTTGTAAATATAATTTTTTAATTTTTAGCTTATTTTTATAACATATTATTATTAAATAATTAAAAATTTTATTAAGACATATATAATTAATTTAATTGGTATATAAATATTAATAAAAATCTTCACGAAACTCGTGCGATAACATTTTTAATTTTTATTATTTATTATATTTATAATATTTATAATTATCAAAATTTGTGACTATATTTATAATATTTATTTATAAATTGTTCAATTAATTTTGATAATTATGTTATAAAAATAAGCTTCAAAACAAAAAATATATATTTACAAATTATATAAATATAAATGTCATAAACATACAGATAATCTTACAATACAAATTAAAAAAGAAAAAAGAAACATAAGTGCCCGTTTGACATTTGGGCTGGTCGCGCAGGTTTTGTGTGGCATCTATACTATCAGGCACGAGCCTGCGCTAGTACCCCCAGCCCTCTATGCAGCAATTTGAATTTCGCGTGGGAAACCGTGCGTGCATTTTGAGTGTCGCCGGGGGCTCATTTTTGTAAATAAAATTTTTTTGCCCTGTTTTGGTAAATAATTGTTTTTAAACCTAATTTGAAAAAAAACCCATTAGTTTGGGTGGGTGGGTGGGGGGTGGTGGCTGTTGCCAATGAGAAGAAGAGAACCGCCATGGCTGTGAGCTCGAAGGTAAAGTGGCCATGCCGAGAGCGAGAAGAGAGAGAATGATCATACAGTGAGATCGAGCTAGCATGTTAAATTGGAGAAGTAATCATGGGTTGGGCCGGTGCAAAGGCTCACCCATGATTGATTGAGATTGGATGCCGATTGAGATTGGATGTCGGCAATGGTGGCTCGCAATGGCTGCGGAAAGGAGGAGAAGAAGAAAAGAAAAGAAAATAAATAACGTCTTTACAACGTGAAAGCTGGCTTTTGCGTATTGGAAATTAAGTTGGTCGCTTTGGGACTCTTTTGGAAAAATGACTTGCTCTGGCCCATATTTAGAATTTTATACCAAAAATCATTTAGATGTAGCACATAACTTTGTAATATTGAACTAGTGTGAAATCTATAAGTGAACTATGGGTGCGCATCCATACTTCTGCTTTCTTTCTACTTTTGAGTGGTTGAATTTTTTTTTTATTTCTAGAGATTTTTTTTTGTCAAACTTTTTGTTGAAGCCTCTAAAGAATGCTTTAGAAGTAAAAAAATAAATAAAATCACAAATTAAATAGATTTTTGCTCCAACAATGTGTTACGGAATAGGATTTTTTGTTCCAGAAAATGCTTTTTTGGAGGCAAAAATCCTATTCAGAAGTGTTGCCATCCATGCCCTGAACGGAGTTAATCACTTTCTAAATTATTATGCTTTCGGTTGTGCAAAACAATGAATTTAATTGATTTAAGCTTTGAAAGTGGGCTAAGTTCCAAGAAAATCAATTTGCATGTGTTATACATCTCTTTTTTTTTTTGCGTTCATCATCAGTTTGAAATCAGTTGGTGCAATCAATGTATTAATCTTCCCTTTTTAATTCAAAAACTCAATCAATCTTATTTTCCTACTTAATTAATTATAATTTATTATATTTTATTAGTTAAAAAAGAGAATAACCAGAACAAGGAATTTGAAATCATGGCTCGCCCTTGTCCTTTTCTCTCGACAGCCCCAACCACCCCCTGGCACTACCACCACCACCACCACCACCCAACCCCAAAATTTTCCCCGCCACATCAGCGCCGTAGATTCGCCGCCCTCCTGTGCAAAATTCGCCGTCAGCTGGCGCAATAGAAGTGGGTTCTCTCTCCGCGGGGATTTGCTCTCTTGGGTCCTCGCATTCGATCGAATCTGTGCTTTTCCGCATTTGCAGAGAATAACCACAATCAGTTTTTCCCTAACCAGCGCGTACATCGAGGATCGGCCTTCTGTAACCTCGCTCGTCGACGTCAGGGAACCCGCTGCATCGTGAATTCGTCCAGCTCTTTTCTCAGAATTTGGATTTGGTAGCCGGTGGAGTTGCTATTTGCAAAGAATACGTGCTGGAACATCCAACTTCAATTCGAGGTACAGTTGAATGCTGATTTGGATTGAGATAATAGTGAGAAGTTAGTTAGGTGACATGGAAGGGTTTTGGGAAGGCGATGGTAGATTTCGATTAGTTGATTGCAATGGTGCGGCTTCTGGGACTTACGATCGAGAAACGATGATTCTCCACGGGAGATCTCCACCTCGCGAACTCTCCTGGCGAGTGATTCCGGAGAGACCGGGTGGCTCATCAGGTTCTTCAACTCCGCCTTTTTCTGTGAGTGGATTGCAGTTAGCTATCTCTACAAGCATGATCATGCAGGGGTCCGCGATTATTTATGCAATAGGATGTACACATTGCCCTTATCGGGTATTGAAAGCTACCTATTTCAGATATGTTACATGATGGTGCACAAGCCGAGCCCCAGTTTAGATAAGTTTGTGATTGATATTTGCACACAGTCGTTGAAGATTGCTTTGAAAGTGCACTGGTTCTTGATGGCGGAGCTTGAGGATAATGATGATAATGATGGCATTGGTAGGATTCAGGAGCAGTGTCAGACTGCTGCCACTCTGACGGGCGAGTGGCCCCCACTTGTGCAGCCTCAAAATGCTACTGCCAGTCCTGGGAGCAGTAAGAATCAGGTCTTGAGTAGGATTTTGTCATCCAAACAGAGGCTGTTGTCTCTAACATCTTCACCTGATGACAACAAGAGGAGGTCCTTATCATTCTCCCCTTCATTGGGGAAACACTTTGCGAGAGGAGATTGGTCAGTCAACTCCTGAGGAAAATAATCTTTTTCAAGAAACTTATTCCCGGTCCGAAGGTTAGGGATGCATTATTGTTTAGGAAGTCAGTGGAGAAGGATGATGAGGACTCAGGAAAGGATGGTTTCTTTAAGAGATTGCTGCGCGACAGTAAAGGTGAAGATGAGGAGTTGACAACTAGTTCAGAGGGATTTTTCAAGAGGGTCTTCAGGGACAGTAAAGGCAAGGATGAGGAACTGACATCTAGCTCAGATGGTTTCTTCAAGAAATTATTTCGTGATAGCAAGAGTGATTCGGAGGACAAATCAGTTTCAAAGTCATTGGAAGATTATGAGAAGGATGGATTCTTTCGGAAGTTTTTTAAGGAGAAATTCGAGGATAAGAAGGATGGAAATGATGATGAAGATAAGGGGACAACTGAAGAAAGATGTTCGAAATCAGCTGAAGATGACGAGAAAGAGGGGTTTTTCCGAAAATTCTTTAGGGAAAAGTTCGAGGATAAGAAAGAAGGGAATGACAAAGTGATGAGGGTAATGCTCACATAGATGAAGAAGAGCCTTTAGAGTTTTCATTGTTCCGAAGACTATTCAGAGTGCATCCTGAAGATTCCAAAAATATCATGCCAGGTGAAAATGGCCCTGGTGGCAACTCATTTGAAAGCAGTCCTGGGACAGAGAACTTTTTTCGCAAACTATTTAGAGATCGTGATCGCTCTGTGGAGGACTCTGAGCTTTTTGGCTCAAAGAAGCAAAATGAGGTTAGTGTTCAGTTATTTGTTGTATTGCAATTGGCTGTTATAGGAAAAGTACCTCGTTTTGCTACTTTTGCAACCATCTTTGGCTTTGGAATTGCTGAGCTATTGCATACCTTATTTTTCCAGTAACAAAGCTTTGCTTATTACAAACAATGTGTTGCTTAACTAGTAAACAAAATCATGCGTTGCTTTCACAATTCGAGTTTCTTTCTTTTTCTCCCCTTTGGAGGTTATTAAACACTGCTTAGGAGTCAGGTATAGATCTTTCAAAGTCATATGTGGAACAATTCACATTTGGAATGACCAGATAATCCCTACTCCTAGTTTTTGACTTATGATCTTTAGATAACTTGAATTTTGTTGGTCAGTAAAAGCGAAATGTCGTGGAATGGCAGCAGGGAAGTGCCTTCCTATCGATAGGAAACGAGTTGATTGCTTCGCACCCAAGCAAGCATTAAGGATGGAAAGATGCAAAGGCTAATGCATCAATGTCTTGGAACCAACTAGCGAAAAGCATTAACGATGCCAACACCAATGCATCGATTGCAATACACTTGAATTTTGGTAATGCACTGGCTCTTCTAGATGCTCGACAAATCTGAAAAATTGCTTGGAAACCCCTGGCCACATCGCCATTCATTATTTCTTGGCCCACTATCAGCAAAACCACCTGGCACTAGTTCCAAACCCCTTATGTGGAATTGTGGATGGTACACTTTCTAGCTTGTCCTACGGACTTCTTGCAACCTTACTCTGTAAATGTTTAGAAATGGAAAGTCTGTCCCCAAGAATATTTTGTGAAGTTGAGTAAAGTCAATCCCTTTTCCCTTAGTAGGTGGGGACACAAATTGATAAGTTCAATCAGAAATTCTATTAATGAAAACTTTGTCTGGCGTAATTAAGGGAACCTATATCCTTTTTCATTGGTTCTTTTTTTTTTGGGGGGGGGGGTGTCCCACTTATTATTATTATTATTATTATTATTATTATTATTTTATTATTATTATTTGTGATTGGTAACTTTTTTCGTCGGGAGAAAAGATCAGAATAGTATACAGTACAGTACAACTAATGCTTGATTGGTTGCGCCAAGCAAATTAACCAGGCTCCACTTAGAAAATGCTACTCATAGTCTCATATTATAGTCATCAAAGATTTCCTACTAGTTTAAAATCATGAGAACGATATAGTAATTTTAATCAAGTGAGTGATTTTGGTGAATACATGAGCTATTTGACAGTGTAGAAGCCAAGAAATGAATTGAAAAATTAGGAAAGAAAAAAAGAATTAGTGCCACTTGATTGTCCTATATGTGCAAATCTAAATCGGGGCCAATTTAGCCTTTTTACTTGGGAGTAGAGCATAAACCCACAGAAATCTGGTTTATTGACGAAAATGAAGAAGAAATACTTTTTCATCGCACTCCAATCTATGACCAATGAATATATTGATATTTATTTCTCTATCTTGATTGATATTTGAGAGAAGCTGTGACTGCAGAATCGTCTGTTCCTTCTTCCCTTTGCTGTTAAGGAGTCTGAAAAAAGTTGTAAGTACTAGATTACCAACTGAACTGGACACTGATGTCTGCTGGAGGAGCAACAATGAAGTAGGAATTTGGCATTGGTTTATATTCCAATGAACCAACGCTTAATGGTCTTGTTCGTTCATGGGTGGAGCCATTTATCTAATTTTCATATAGTGTCTCTTCATTGTCTGCTGGTTTGGGCGAGTGCACTATGCAGTTACTTTTATTTGTTGTACAGTTAAACATGGATCTCTAGACTTGGTTCTAGACTAATTATCCAATTGAAGCACATACTCAGAAGATTTGTTTTGGACCATGTATACTAAAAGTGAAAGACCCACCTCTATCTCTTTTAATGGATGTCCCTTTCTATCCAATTGCTAATATCCTCAATTAGCACTCTTAACCACTTACTTTGTACTTGTGAATTTTGCTGAGGCAAACTACACTCTTTTTTCATATGAAGTCCCAGATGCACTAATTTTTGGAAGAAATTCTAGAAACAAGGTCACAACTCCTGCATCATTGAACAAGTTTTACATGTTGGGCATTTTAATTTGGTTTCTTAGGATGTCAGTTTCTCTGATTCTAATAGTTGGTTCGTACAATATGCAGTTGTGGCATTTTGGAGCAGGCATATGTTTATCATTAATTCCTTGTCGAGAATACACGAACTTTGTTTGGCATCTTGTTCTATGTTGCTTTTGGCAATAAATCTCTGGGACAGAGCTTATTTTTGCATGTGCATTACTGGCGGTTGTCTCTGTTGTTTTTCATATCGGCAATTTCTGTTTTTTATTTTGCCTCTCTCCCTTACGTTATATTTCTGTTAGACTAGGTGCGGCGTTTTTGTTAGACGAGGGTACTGGGTACACCGTCTACTTGTAATTACCATGCTATTTTGCATGGGTTTGGCTAGGAGCATCTACTCTGAGATTATTTGGAACATGAGAACCCAACCAACCTTTCTGAGCTTTTCCTCTTCCCCTTTTTTCTTTTGGTAACCCAGGAGGACAGATTAGGACTTAGGGACTTTAGAAGAGAAATATTTATGTAAGTGGCTAAAGCATAGCTATACTACACTTGCTAAGGAAGCTTTGGCAGCCTTTGAATTGATAGGTCCTCCTTCTGCATGTTATTCACTTGTATGCGATACTGCGAGTTGGTTTCCTCTTGGTGCATCTCGGTGAACTGTGTAGAATCTCACAAGATCAAAGAAAAAGTTCATATTTGTGGCGGCCTGATGCTTTTAATTCACTCTCTATGCTTTGATTATAACAGAAGCGCCCTGGCTCACCTAAGGAGAGAGATGACAAGACCAATGCCAAGCCTCCTCTTCCAAATAAATCTGCTTCTCATTTCCGTAAAGGGACATATCACGAGTCATTAGACTTTGTGCAGTCGTTGTGTGAGACATCATACGGATTAGTGGATATATTTCCTGTGGAAGATCGTAAAACTGCACTACGGGAGGTTGTTCTTGTTTTTTCTCTCAATTTTTTTGAATGCCACAAAAGTCCTTTCCATGTCACTTATGCTATATTTATTGCAACATAATTTGGTGGTCTTCCGCTTGTAGTCGCTTGCAGAGATCAACTTGCATATAGATGAAGCGCAAGATAGTGGAGGTATATTTATTTCCCTTTGGTTTAATTAAGCATTGGAAGATCATTGAGATTTAATGCATTCAAATACTTGTTTTTTAGCTAATCATTAATACATTTTAGGGTTCAAAAGTGGTCTAAGATTTTGTCAACATGCCATTAAGGAGGTTTCTCATGAGTACTGTGACTACGTAACCATACCAGTGTGATATGACAGGGCTGTGGTACAGGAAACTTCATCCTTGTTTGATCATGCTTGTTCAGACTCTAAGTTTAACACTTTATGCGGAAAGCCTCTAATGATGTCAAAGTACAACTATTGAACTAGTAATTTAATTGAAAAGTGAGTTTGTGGGAAACATCCACATCCATTTATACTTCATTTAATAGTGGACATAAATAGTGGACATGCTTTTCTAAGCTTTGTATTTTTACACATATCAAGTTTGCAGCTCAATTGTTGAGTTCGCATCTCTCAACTCTAGATGAATAGTTGAGTCGGACATGAGTACATGTACTCTGTACCTGATGCATGCAACTGAGTCGAGCAAGCTACTTTCATCGTAGAGGCCTCTTGATTTTGTACTTAAGGATCATGATTTCCAGCACATTGGGAATTGCAGGTGCATTAGGTCCTGAAAGGCTGAAATTTTCGAAAGTCAGGTTTTCTGTTGTTCTATCCACTGGAGGGAAGAGGAGTGATTCTGTGGACTACTTCATTTGAAAACATAATGTTTATCCACATGACTTTGTTATCCTTGTAGGATATCTTTCTTTTGTAGTACTTGTACTTTAATATGCTTCCAATGCAAAATTTCGTGAGGGCATTTAGGTTTTTGGCATCTTTTCTTACCTAGGACTTTTTGGCAGGAAAAGAGGAATTTGAGAGTAAAGTTTGATGAGTGGAGAGAATGGAAGGGAAGGAAGTGCTCTTCCTCTGAATTGGACGAAAAACTAAAAATGGGAGGAGACATTTAAGAAGGAAACAAGTAGCTTGGTCTGTACCATTCATTTGATCCAAAGGTGGAAATTATGTATCAAAATGTGTGATTTCAAATTCCATTTTTCTTTTGCTTTTAGTTATGACATAAGTAAACTTGAGTCCTCAAAAGTAGACAAGCGGAATAATATCTCTTACAACTGACACAGTCCTTTGTTTTTGTTGCGGAAGCAATTTGCTTAGCTTTATAACCGAATTCCAATGAAATGAGATCTTTAGGATAAGTTAATGTAGATTAAGGAGCAATCTATGAAAGGACATCAATTGAAAATCGTCTGTGGGAAGAATTGTTTATTGAAATAATGAATTACCATTAAAATTTTATGAGATCTCCAACTCTCTCGTTTTTCCCCTAAGTAGTATGAATGTTCCTGTACTTTGAAAACTATTGACTATTAGAATCTGTGGGAATAACAAAGTTCAGCATCTTAGCTTATTTGGATTGACAAAAAAAAAATGCACAATAAGTTCACTTTATCATATTTTGTTTATTGGTAGATCAAATCGGTTCTGACAGTGTGTCAGACTAAATTTTCAGAAAAGAGGGTTGTTCTTGCAATTTCAAAAAACCTAAAGGGGTTTGAGAGTAATTTAATGTAATTTAAGTATTGCTATGACTTTGGATCCTCTTTAGTTCTGCCATTCGACTTCCATTTGAACATGCTGAATAACAAAAGAAAAAAGGAACAAATTTCTTTCCTTCCCTTACCATTGTCCTAATTTGTTGTTTTATTTTGTGCCTTTGTTCTTTTGGTTTGCCAGTTACTGCCTTATTGAGTCAGAGGCTGTGATGTTTTCTTTCTTGTAAGTTGTAAGCAGATGTACCAAAACATCAATAAAATAGGGTATATATATGAGTTTTTGGTTCTTATTAGATGCTGGTCTCTTAAGTCTAGGATTGATATGCTAATTCTTCCCAAGACTAGCCATTAATTTTTTCCCTTTTCTACTATGCTTAACTATTATACTATCTACCATTGTCTTAACTTTACAAAATGGGCTTTTTATATGGGGATGTTGCATCGTGTGGGAGAGGTTTTCTTTACACATCCTTTCTGATGGAAATGGAGTAAAGATACCATGATTGCCACAGTTATCTAATGTCAGGAGGGTATCTTGGGTGTCAACTTCTCGGAATATGTGCAACCCACCAGATGTGGAGTTGATGAGTTGGTCTCTCTTTTTATTTCTATATAACGGACTCAAAATCATTGGAAGGAGGCCAATGGAGCATGGTT
The DNA here is from genome assembly GCA_019149425.1 of Psidium friedrichsthalianum. NCBI lineage: Eukaryota > Viridiplantae > Streptophyta > Magnoliopsida > Myrtales > Myrtaceae > Psidium > Psidium friedrichsthalianum. Next base: position 10,172 of record JAGVVM010012501.1, read on the forward strand.
CAGACTGGATAAAGGTGGTGTGTCTGAGTGTAGACTTTGCATAAGTATTCACTCTCATAGTTTAAGAATGTTTTTTGGGGACGAAACAGTGGCGGAAAAAATGGAGCCCAACATTCTCTGTTTTCTCCCTTTTTTTGTGGGATGCTTGCTCGGAAGATACTCTTGATGAGTGACAATTTGCGGAAGATTATTACTAATGCTGTGCATACCATAAGGATTAGGAAATGGGAATCTCCTACTGTGATTGGGTTCATCAATAATGTTTTTAGGCCTTAGCTGTAATAAACTTGAGTTGGGCCCCGGCGTCATTGAGGTTATAGAGTTGTGACTTGAGATGAGTAGATGGCCTTCTGGAAGGCATATTATGAGCGTTTAATTATGATCCTTTCAGGTTTTTTTAATCATGCCATATGAGGGAAGTTGTGAAGCCAGAACCTCTGAAGGAGTTAAGCTATCCAAGGGATAGAGTGTGTTATACTAAGATTTTTCTTTTTCAAGGATAACACCCTTTATTGATATGTTAGGTTCCTTGTACATTGATGGAATTTGTAGGCAGTAGTGCTACTTTCGCTTTTGTGAAAGTACTTCAGTTAAAGGAGGACATTTATTCTAGTTCAAATGATTTGAGTTTATATGCTGGGAAACTTATTGCAATTTTATTGAGCGGTAGGTTCTTTTTTGTTTGGTCAGTTTCTGCAGACACACATTAAACTTGCTGTCAGGTGGGGCACTTTCTGTAGGCACTATATCCTTGTTGACTGTCATATCATTTATTTTAGGTGTTTGCTTTCCATTGGGAAGGGGGATGTATCGTGTAGTTCATATACCCGAAGATGAAGCTGTTCTGTTAAATTCCAGGGAAAAGGCACCCTATTTAATTTGTGCCGAAGTCTTGAAGAGTGAAATGCCCAGGTACTATACAGGTTTAATCATCTTAATCATTGTTTTATTAAGTTTATTTCTTTTTTTGTGATGAATATCATCACAGTCTATGATTTTTCCATAAAAAATTGAGAAAGAAAGAAAGAAAGAAAACCTATCTGTTGCTATCTTAAGCCTTCATAGTTTTTCTTCTACTGTTGCTATCTTAAGACTTCATAGTTTTTCTTCTGACTTAGCTTAAACTTTACAAGTGTCTCCTCTTTTGCCTCAATTATCTTGTTTATGTCACTAGCGGAACCAATTGTAGTGATATTTTTATTTGATCTCCTTGTTTCTCCTTTGATAATTCCATTGTTCTTTGGTTTTCTGCTTATTTATTTCTCTCCAGTGGGATTTTACCTTTGGTGGATTTCCCACCAAAGTCTCTCCGAGCAAGATGACAGCTAACATTATGGTTTAATGTCAACTATTGTAGAAAGATGCATGCAAGTAGCTGGTTAAGTTACCATTTCCTCCAAGCGACAGATGATTTAGAAGGGAAATAACATGCTTGATGATTGATGAAACATGGGGTTGCTTATAAGTAGAATTCTTGTGACTAGATGGTTAAAGTAGATACCTTTTAACTTACTTGGTTTCTTTTCATTTATTCCCTTTGTCTGTGCTACTTTTAGCAATAGTAAGGACACATGTGGATCACAAAAGCTTTCAAAAGGAGGAATTCCACTAGCAAATGGAGATGCCCTACTGCCTAAACCACCTCCTTGGGCTTGCCCGTTAAGAACTGCACAAGAGATATATCGCAATAGTTCTGATAGGATGTCCTTTTCTGCCGCTCAAGCAATAGACCAGGCAATGGGTCACAAGTCAGAGGCCAAAACGAAATTGTTAATGTGAACCTTTCTGTAGAGAAGATGAAACATCAGGCAACTGGTCAGAAAAGTGCTAGCAGTCGACAAAGTGAAGGGGAACAGACAACAGATTTGGAATGGGTTAGAGTTGTTCTGACAGCAGATCCTGGAGTGAGGATGGAAGATATCCAGGATCAAGGGCCATCACGTCGGAAGGAACACCGCCGAGTTCCTAGTACAGTTGCTATTGAGGAAGTAAAGGTAAAACAATGACATTTTTTCACCATACAATCTCTCAATTCACAATAGGGGCATAATTTCCAGCAACTGTACAAATTATGTTTTATAGCGTTACAAGTTGTTTCTTCGAGCCTTCTGTATATTTTATATTTTTTCCTCTTATATAAGTTAGCACCACTGTTTTTTTTTTCCTTCCTGTTTGTTCTTTTGTCTGATGCCAGAAACTCTATTTACTCACTGCTTCAAGTTCACACTGGTGGTCTAAGAACTGTTAGGTTGCAAGGCACTTTGTTGCTTGTTGTGGAGTAATCTTAGTTGTTCTACAATGCATGTAAATAGTCCATCAATCAAGAATTGTGGTAGAGGAGTTTAGATTCACTCGGACAATGATGAGTGTTGAAGCTGCTCATGTAGATGCTTTGCTGGTTGAGTCTCTGGCACAATGAACAGAGTCGTCCTCGATGGTGGTTATAGACCTGGAGAGAACTGGGGGGCATGGTAGTGTATGTGTGTACCAAACATGAATTCTGGCTTTTATATTCCAGATCAGAAAAGGATGGTTGAATTTCATTCAGCTTGTAACTTTTGAAGCAGGTTCGGCGATTTTTTTCATTATGGGATGATAGTTAATAGGCATCTCATACAGTCAGGGTGATGATTCCTTCTTGCTGGCAAGATGCACTGTGGTAACAGATAGGACCTTGGAAGCTTACTCGAGAGGAACATTAGGACTTGGAATGTCTCAATTTTCTTGACAATTGTTTTGTTGGTCGCTGAGAGTTTTAGCGATATGAAGTTGGATTTTGAAATGAAAGGTGTGGACACTGACTCTGGAAGAAACATGTCCAGTTAGGCAAAATCCTTGTGTCTGAAGGACAAAAGCAGTGTGGGGGAATATTACAGATTGAAAGGTGGCATCTGTTTCAAGGGAACAGGGAAAGGATATGGATTGGTGGCCTGCGAAGGAAAACAAAGCTATTTAACTAGCTGCTTCTTTGTGGAAGAAGTTAACCCTGATCAACTATTACTTGATATGAGAAAGGATGAGTATCACTGGGGCAGGACGACTTGCATAGGAATGGGATCAGTAAGGGTTGGCTGCCCTGTTGGGCTATCCTTGCTGCTAGGTTTGAATTCAATTATCAGTAATCCTCTCCACTTGAGCACCATAGTTGACTTTTTTTCTCACATTATGTAGAGGGGGGGGGGGGATTTCCTATGTCCAAAGTGCCATGTTTAGTCTTTCTATTATTTATATTTATTTATTTATTTATTTTTGGGGTACCCATGTTTTGCTTTTATTTTAGTATATTTTAAGCTTTTCGCTTCGGGTTCATCAACCGCCAACCCCAACTCGTTTGGGATAAAGGTGATGTTGTTGTTGTTGTTGTATGTACTTATATGGTCCTATCCTTAATATAATGGTGTTTAGAGACCCTCCCAGCATGTGCACTGTAAAGAGCTGTCTTTTTCTCTGGAACATGGGTGGGGAGGTTTTTTGAAAGAGACAAATGAACTAGCTAGCCTCTGCTTACCTGGAAATTCTGAAGCTGTGACTCTCTCTTCCTTTTGTGTGCAGCTTGTGTGTAATTAATGGAGATATGTGTGACTGAAAATATTTTCTGGGCTAAGTATCTAGATGATGTTCGCTTATTTCCGAGTTTTACTCAACACAGGCAGCTGCGGCAAAAGGGGAAGCGCCTCCTGTCTGCCTTTGAAAGGGCTGGTCAAGATTCGTCGGAAGCACAGCCAAGGGTGAGTGACAGTGAATTTGGTTATGTCTATTTTTCTTCTAAATGATATATCTCACTTGAAAAATATGCACTTTTTGAAAGGCTGGGGGTACTCTCAAGGCTGGAGATGCCTTGTCTGGTGAGCTCTGGGAGGTTAAGAGGGAGAGAAATCCGAAAAGCTTCAGATTTTGGGAAGTTACCCGGTTGGGACCTGCGTTCTGTAAGTTCTACACCCGCACACTCCACCTTCCCCTGACTGCCAAAACCACTTTATAAACGTATTGGATCTTTACTTGGCTCTAATTGTGTACAAATGACGTCATCAGTGAGTCGGGGTAGAGTTCTTAAGTAATGGTAACTTAAGGAAAAAATTTGCTAACTGAAAGCGTGATTGCTAATTGAAGAGCAAACTCAAGTAGAAAGAATAAATAGACGCCACTCAAAGTGTATGAACTACTAAGAAATAAGATCAGCTTGAGCACGTTTGAGCCATTCTTTCAGTTCTCTCCGAGCTTTGGTACCATGTTGATTTCCATTCTGAGGTAGGTTTTCATTTCCAAACTTAGCTGTTTGTGACGATTCCCTCCATTGACTGTACACCTCTGTTCACAATTTCATATCTCTCTTCCTCCCCCCAACATGAAAGCATGCGTGAGTCCACAGATGCAAGTTGATTCTATTTTTCTATTATATGTGTGCATTTATGCACATGTCCATTGTGAGGCATTCAATCCCCTTCTATACTATATTCTCATCGAGAAGCTGTCTTTAGATGGAAAACCTATATGTAAATACCTGTTTGTCTATCCTTTTTTCATAGTTATTCTATCCTTTGATTCTCTATGACAATAAGTCACCTCTTCTTTTTCTTTTGTCATTCTTAATTTTTTTAGCATACTTAGATATTTGGTTGCGCATGGATACTTTTTCGGCCAATTTAGATAGAAACAACTCTACAAAAACAAGGTGATTGTTACTGGAGAAATGCAAGCTCGATGTGACATAGTCTTGTGTTTGAGCGACTCTTCATGTTGTTTCTATTTGAGATATTAGGAAAATGCATTGAATTGCACAATGTGATGACATTAATGGCCACCCTTAGGTGCATTTAATGGTGGAGACACTTGGAGGAGTTTTTACCTGGTCCAAGAGATGTGCCTGTTGATGGCAAATTTACTCATTAAGCGATTGTGGGCCATGATTGCCTAAATTTTTATGTTTGAGGTGGTAGATGTTGCTTAAAATGTTCTTATTTCCACAAGCAGTTATATGTAAATTTGTTACATAGCTTTGCAAGTTAGTTTCCTTGTAGATAACAAATCGTTTTCTTTCTTTCTTCTCTTAGATATTGTAAAGAGCGGGTGATGATTGTCGACAGGAGCATTAGCTGTGCAACTATCTCCACTTTTATGGTTAGTACAGTGCTATTATCACTATAACTTAACTACTGGTTTGTGGCAGCTTTCGGTTCTCGTTTCTCATTCATTTCCATTCTGATCTTGTTTATCATTATGAAGGTGTTTGTATAAATCACAAGCATACGATTTAGACTGTCTTCTTTGCCTTTAAATGAAAAATTACCTGTTGGTCATGTTCATAAAAAAAAACTATTAGTTTTCGTAGATATCTTCAAGAGGCGGACTCCCTCTGGCTGCGCCCTTATGAGTTCTTTACTTCCTCTTACACAGTCTTATCGAAAACCATTCCAGATACGGTATGTTTGTGCTATCATTGTACTGTTTCTTATATTGAAAAGAAGTGTTATCTCCAAGCAAAGTCTGCAGTTTCAGTTTCTTAAAGGCTTCGCTTCAATTCACTCAAGAGTAGA
>JAGVVM010012503.1:0-13261 GCA_019149425.1 Psidium friedrichsthalianum
TTATTGCTGAGTTAGATAACACGTGACAGTTGGAGAGTGTACCAATTTTGGATTTTTACCCTCTATTTAGCACAGATTAATCAATTTTGATTTTTTTTTCGTGGCATTAACCCAATTTAACGGAAATGCAGGTAAATTTATCATAGGTGTACCGATTTGAGATTTTTTTGGGTCAAAAAAATTCGTTTGGGTTAAATTTATCACAAGTATAACAGTTTGAAATTTTGATGGTCAAAAAAATAATTCAAAGTAAACTCATCAAAGTATACCAGTTTGGGATTATTGTGTTGAAATAAATAGTTTATGGTAAATTTATCATAAGTGTAATAGTTTAGTTTTTTTTTTTTATGGTCAAAAAATTAGTTTCATTGAATTTGCCACAGTTGTGTTAATATGATGCTTTTCGTGGTATCAACCCTAAAGTATTCCAAGCCACTTGTCCATATATGCGTGCGTCCGCGCGCGCGTGTCTCCTTCCACCTAATTTCTATGCCAATTTTGGGCTACCGTTTCGTTTGTGTACGTATATGGTGTTGAGAAAGGAGTCACGGAACATTAGAAACTGAGGATGATCAGCGTTCATGAGGTCACTCTTTCGGGAAATGAGAACATACTGTTTCTTCTAGGTTGACAGGCTCGGCTGCTCTAATTGCAGGAGAGATGCAAAGCTCATCAGGATTCAACACGCTCTTGCTTCTTTCTCTCACATCTCTGTCGTTCTACTTAGGATCAGGTACAAATTTCTCGCCTTTATTCCCTTTTCTAGGATTTTCTCTTTTTGCTGGAGCTTAGCATCCCTTGTTCCGAGTGTTGTTTCAACGAGGTTGGCTGGGAGATTGGTTTCAACAGTGCTAACGTGGACGGTAAAGCTAATGCTCTCTCTTTCAAGCCATTTCAGGGCAAATCACCCAAGCTGTCTTCAATGATTATTACGATTCGTCGGCGACAACGCAGGCAAGATCGAACTTTGTCGAATGAATTGATTCTACTGATTTGTTGAAGCGTCGCAAATATTTGTTGCCTTGGAAGGAAATAGCTAAAGAATTTCCAGGAACTCCACTAAGCAGATTGTGTAATCGGCGTCTTAAGTTCTCGGTTATTGCAGTGTTTGGCAGAGCCAGGGAGTCTAATGTATGGAGGTGGGGTCATACTAAACCCGGAGTTCATCCACGGCACTTCTGGATGGACCGCGTTTGGACAAGGAGCGGTCGAAGTGCGCATATCGCACACCAACAACAGGTTCGTGGTGGCGCGCAACAGGAAACGCCCATTAGACAGTTTCTCTCAGAAAGTACAACTTGAGAAGGGAATGTTCTATGCATTTTCCGGTGATTACTTGCCCCGCTGTTTCTAGAGAGAATGGTTATGCCAGAGTTGTTCATGTGAAGCCGACGACCATGTGAAATGCGGGTTCGCTGTTCACACGTATACAGGACATACTTGTATAGTTTTGTTCATTTGCAAAGATTTTCCAATTGCGATATCAACAAATGTGAAAACGTGATTGCGGATGAAACTAGGATGATTTGTTACTGTTTTAAGCCATGTCCTATCAGCGGAATACTCACGCCGAAGAGGGGAATTTTTTCGCAGCTTGGGTACAAGTCAGTCAAGGAAGCGAGACGGTAATGGTGGTATTTCGAACTAGAGATGGCGAGTTTGTCCGTGGAGGCAGTGTGGTCGCTGAGCAGGGGTGCTGGTCTTTACTAAAAGGAGGCATCGCCGCGAATTCTTCGAGCCCGGCTGATGTTCTTTTCGAGGTGCCTTTTTGGTTACATTCTACTTATGAAAGACGAGAATTCAAACTGAGTTAATGCTGGTCTAGTGTTTTCTTTTGTTCATCCAGATCATTGGAAAATTGCAAATAATTCTAGGCATGTGTTGATTCTGATTGTGTTGTGCAGAGCAAGAATACCTCAACAGAGATATGGGTCGACAACGTCGCGCTGCAGCCGTTCTCGAAGGAGCAATGGAGGAATCACCAAGAAGAAAGCATAGAGAAGGTAACACGAAAAGTTGTCCCTAGTTAGTTTGTTGGACGTCAAGGACCGTCGCGAACTTCGATCCCGCAGGTACGGAAGAGCAGAGTGAGGTTCCAGATAACTTATGCGAACAAAGAAGGGCTCGGCGTTGGAGGAGCCACTGTTCTGATCAAACAAACCAAACCAGGCTTTCCGTTCGGGTGCGGCATGAACTTCCACATCCTCGAGAGCACCGACTACCAGAACTGGTTCGCTTCGAGGTTCAGGTTCACCACTTTCACCAACGCAATGAAGTGGTACAGCACAGAGGCAAAACAAGGCCAAGAGAACTACACAGTAGCCGACGCGATGGTGAAATTTGCGCAAGGCAACAACATCTCGATCCGAGGCCACAATGTCTTCTGGGACAACCAAAAGTACCAGCCCGATTGGGTCAAGACCCTTTTGCCCGACGATCTGCGAATAGCAGCGGAGAAGAGGATCAATTCGGTTGTCTTGAGATACGCAGGAGAACTGATAGCTTGGGATGTGGTCAATGAGAACCTGCACTTCAGCTTCTTCGAGGACAACCTCGGGGAAAACGCGTCCTCGATGTATTACTCGACGGCATACAAGCTTGACCCGACTCCTAGGATGTTCTTGAACGAGTACAACACCATCGAGTACAGTGGGGATGAGAAGGCGAGCCCAGGGAACTACATGAAGAGGCTCCAGGAGATATTTTCGTACCCCGGGAACGAAGACATACCGGCAGGAATAGGAGTGCAAGGCCATTTTGGCCCTGGCCAGCCAAACTTGGCTTACATGAGATCAAGCCTAGACATTCTTGCCACAACTGGTGTGCCCATTTGGCTCACAGAAGTGTCCCTGGATCCAGGAGTTAACCAGGTATTGGCATATCTTAGAAAAGAGGTGATAATGCCCTGGGAAGCCCTGCGGGTCCAGTAGGTCCAAATGGCGAAATGGGCCGGGTCGGGCGAGCAATTTTCCTTCTGCGGCCGGCCCGCTCACCTTTGCCCATTCAAAATCAATTTCATGCCGCACATTTTGATAATTTATCAACAAGAGGAGCAGAAGCATCACTTAAACAGGTTCCTGGCGTTGCAGGCACAGTACTTGGAGGAGGTGCTCAGGGAGGCCTATTCCCATCCCGGTGTGGAAGGGATCATAATGTTCGCCGGACCCATGTACGCCGGCTTCATTCCACGGCGCTCGCGGACATGAACTTCAACAACACGCCGGCCGGGGACGTCGTGGACGAGCTGATCAAGGAATGGAAATCCGAAGACCTGGAGGCTCGCGCAGACGACGGAGGTTTCTTCAGCGCCACGCTGCTCCACGGAGAATATGAGATCACCGTAACTGATCCAGTCACTAATTCCTCTTCAACTTCAAGATTTGAAGTGACCAAAGACGGCTTCAACAAAATTTTCCATTCTCATGTGGAATGAATGGTCAAGCCACAAGCTCCTGTGGAACTAAGGATACTATCTAGTTGTGGACTGATACTTGCTAACTAAGATTAAATAAATAGAGAAAAAAAATAGAGGGACCCAAAAATGCCAAGTACTATTTGTATGAAAGATACATTGCAAGTAATTGTGACCTAAAAGATCTTGTTGATACCAAGTAAATATTGTTCGATCATTTCGGCTGCTCCTACAACGATATGTAGTACTGTAAACCAATCAATCATTAATGATGCTGATCGAAAAAGGGTAAATCGGCTATCTAATCTCATACCTTGGGCGATAATCTAGAAAGCATGAGTAATCTTGAGAGTCTCCATGTAGTATTATATAGTATACTTTTCGACACTATCTAACATGCGATCGACACATGATCAGCGCTCCAGACACGCTAGTGATATGCGAGTTCAGCACCTTAATACGTCATTTAGATACCACAATAATAATTTTAAGTACCTAAAAAAACTATTAACTGGCATTTAAAATCACTAAAAAATTAAGTTCAGGTAAAATAAAATTTTAAAAAAAGAACAGAAAAGGACTGAGGGCAATTCCGCTCGCACGAAATTGGTGCGCCATTTCTGCGCAGCTTGACTCATACGCCTTCTCTCCGTCGTCGCTCAGGGTCTTCCAGAAGGAGGAGGCCAGTTTTGCTTCTGCCGAGTGAAGTCGCGGAGACATTCCGATGGAGGAGGAGAAGAACGAGAGCGCGTCGAGCGACGGTGCTCGTCCATGGCAGTCTTATCACACCGTCTTCACCAACGCCAAAGCCGGTGAGTGCGCCCGCCGCTCAAACTCAGCCCCCTTGAGTAAAATCGCGCATTTTTTAGTTCGACAACATGGGTTCTCGTGATTCTTTTTGGGAACTCGTTCGTGGCTCAATTGTGGAGAATCGGTGAAAGTGGATGCGGTTTTCGGATTTCTGCTGTGCGCGATGCGTCCGAAGCGGTACTTTTAGCAAATTTTGATACGGTTTGATGCTACGATTATTTTTTTATTTAGGTATGGAGGGGGTGGATAAGGAGAAGGTGCAAAAGGTTGTGTACGAGATGAGCAAAGGGTCCAAGTATTTCGAGAACGAGGAGCGCAAGGAGGCATTCATAAGGCAAAAGATAGAGAGGATGCGCGCTCGGAGCGCGAAGCTCACTGCTGGGGAGTTGTCTCACTATCAGACGGTATTGCAAAATTTTAAGTCTTGTAGAGTAGTGGATCTCTGTTTTTTGAGGTGTGCCGTGACGATATTACTCTTTTTTGGGGACTTGGACTTTGTTTTTCCAGGGTTGAAGTGTGCAAATGGTCATCTATATAGGAGAGATTGTTGTTGGGTGAATTTTTATTAAGTTTGCTATCCCCGAAACTAATCGACAGAATTTCAAACTGCTGTGTACGGCTTCCGTACAGTTAGATTTTTCGAGAAAGGAATGATGGGGGATTCTGAAATTCTACCATTTTACTGTCACAAGGAATTGCCTCTAGCTACTTTTACTTCCTTCAAGCTGTTCTCTTGGTATGAGGGTCTCTACACAATTTGAACTAAGCCACTGAAAGAAAAGCACGGCACTTTCTAAGTTATGGGTGTTGAAAATACATTTTTATCTAATCTGACTTATGCCCAAGCAGGACAAGGCCATTAATTAGTTTGCAAGTCCATGAACCTGAAGTTTGCAGATCAGTTCTTTCTTTCTAGCATTCATTAAGATGTTGCGTTTAATAGATTTTGAAGAAGGTTTGTCCTCTTGTTCATACTTTTATCCTCAGTCCAACCATTATTCAGGTGGCTGACAAAAGAATTCTCGAACTGGAAGCTACACGAGACCTTTCAAAGGTTTGGCTGCATGTAGATATGGATGCTTTTTATGCAGCTGTTGAAACGTTAAGCGATCCTTCTTTAAAGGGAGACCAATGGCAGTTGGCGGCCTGTCTATGATCTCAACTGCTAATTATGAGGTTTGGTTTACTCCTCCGGTTTTTTTTTGTCGGACGTCTTCAATTAAATTGTTTTGGTCCTTCTGATCTTCTTGTAATTTTGAACATTCAACACTTAGATGGAAATAAATTTTGAAGAGAATCAATGGCCAATTATATCTTCCTTTATCATCCATTGATACAACCTTCTCAATGTTGTAGGCAAGGCGATTTGGCGTTCGTGCAGCAATGCTGGTTTATTGCACGTAAACTATGTCCGGAGTTAATTTTTGTTCCAGTAGATTTCGAAAAGTATACTTATTACAGTGATCTAACTCGAAAAGGTCAGGCCCTTACTTGTATAATTGTTTATATTGGCAGATTGTCTATTGTTTAGTATGTAATTCAGAACATATGTATCTTCTACTAGTGTTCCAGACGTATGATCCCAACTTTATTGCTGCTAGTTTGGATGAAGCTTACCTTGATATAACTGAGGTCTCCAAGGAAAGAGGCGTCTGTGGTGGAGAAGTAGGCCATTCATGTATTCACTGAATTCTAGACTGCCAATTTACTAGTTTAGTCATCTGATTTTGTCACCTTTATGCTGAAGGTTGCTGAAGAACTTAGAAATACTGTGTTTGGGGAGACTGGCCTTACTTGTAGTGCTGGAGTTGCTTGCAAACCGCTTGCTTGCTAAGGTATGGGAAGTTTTCTGGAAGTATCTGCAACCTTAAATATCTTCTCAGGTCCATTAAGTAGCCTAGCATAAACATTTTACCGTTTCTTGTTTGAAAGAATTGTTGATCTATTCATTTTCTTTCTGTCATATTAAGGTAATTAGTTAAACAAAATTACAAAATATAGGTAAAGATTTGTGTCATGTGACTAATTGTTATAACATTTAGAACTTCATTACAATATTATAAGCCTATAATGTTGGACCTTTGTTTGCTGGAAGTCCAGTCAAAATGCTTATTTAGGAGTTCATCAAAGTGTTTTTTTTTTCCCCTGGAAAGCAGGAAACACAGTCGGTCATTTGGACATGATCTTGTGTTACATTAGTGTGGAAAATTCTCATCACTGGCTTTGCAGAGAAAGTGAATGATTTACTTTAGCCCCAGCAGTTTGTGGGTTTGTGGGGGAGGGGGCTGCAGATGAATGGGTGTCCAACTTTCTTAAAAATCACGAGCACCTCGAAGGAAAACCACAGGAAGTTGACTACTCTTCGAGACTTAATTTCTCAGGAATTAAGCAGTCTTTCTATTTTCATTGTGGTATTTGACATCTGGAGCTTTCACGGAAATGTGTTGCATTCAATGAGAAAGGACAATGTAGCTGTTGCCCCTTTTTTCCCCTTACGCCATCATTTAATTGAGGATACAACATCTCGCCTTATAGTTATGCACCGATTTGATCACTTTAAGTGCCGTAGTTAAGTGTCATTCTTCTTTTCAATAAATGATGTGAAATCGACAAACTAAGCAATCAGATGCTCCAGTAAGAAGTGGCAACTATGAGACAGAGAGTTAGGTTAAAAGCGGTGGGGGAAGACCTCGAAAGACATGGAATAAGATGATAAAAGAAATATCCAGAGCATTTTGACCTTCTAGATGAGTTGATGCAGAATTAAGTCTAGTGGGATGACTCATAAGCCGACCTCACTTAGTGGGATTTTGCTTAGTTTGTTGTTGTTCTTGTTGCTATAGTGGTTTGACGCATCAATTGCTAAATTCACAACGAAGTTTTGTAAGAATTGTGGTCCCACAATTTCAAGGACCCTTAAGCTATATATTTATGCCAATTATGTTATGGCTCCCAATGCATCAAAGTCTGAGCAATCTAAAATTATAAAGAATGAAAGGATGATAGGAGTTTAGGTGGTATGTTGTCAAACCATGTGCTGCTTATCCTTGTTCCTCTATTTTCAGTTTTCACCTTTCTTTCTCCTTGTGGCCATTTTTCTTGCTACCTAAGATTCCTGATAACCTTTTCCACCATTTCTGGTTAGGTTTGCTCTGATATAAATAAGCCAAATGGACAGTTTGTCTTGCCTAATGATCGGCTGGCTGTCATGACATTTATCTCCTCACTTCCTATCCGAAAGGTACACCTTATTTTTTTTTTCCTTTTTCTGGTTTGCCTCTGGAATTTCCATAATTACATCTGAACATAGTTAGACACCATTATGCCAGACGTTGTGTTTGCGGTAATCTTGATGCAATGTTTATACCATTCACAGATTGGAGGCATTGGAAAGGTTACAGAACGTATCTTAATGATGCTTTTGGTATTAGTACCTGTGAGGAGATGCTACAAAAGGGAGGGTACCTCTGTTCTCTTTTTTCCCGCTCCACAGCTGGTACTATCTTGGTGCTTTTCTTATTACTTATTTCCCTATCTTGTGATATGGTGATGCTTCTTCTGATTTACACCTTCTGTTTTACTGCATCTTTGTTTATCCTATAGCTTATCTGATTTCTGATCGTTTGCATTCTGATAGGACGACATATCAAGTTTTATGTACCGCATCAGGTGTAAATTGTTGAATCCATAGGGGTGGCAGAGTTGGTCTTTTCTTGTGCCAGACAGCTCTCTGGTTTAGGCATATTAGCTGGTGGACTGTATAATTAGATTTTGGTAGTGTTAATGGTCAATTCCAGTTGTTACTTAGATAACACCCTTCTACACTAAACCTCGACACTTCCATTATTACTATCATCTTTCAGTAGGAGCTTCTTATTTTTCTTGATGATCTAGGATGGCTTTAGTTCTGTATTTTCTGTCAAGTGTTGCTCTCTGATTTGCTTCTCTTCAACTTAAGTGTTGCTTCTATGATTTACTATGCCTTATTTCTGTGATTATTTTACAGTCCTGTTGCCTTTTGATATTGACAATTTGCAAGTACTTGCAGACTTTTTTCTCTCCGTGGGGCTGGGTCTTGGAGGGGCTGATGCTCCACAAATAGGCTGCGAAAGAGTATCAGTAACGAGCGAACATTCCCGGCCACAGACAATGAGGCTTTGCTGTATCAAAAGTTAGGTTGGGTGCTTTCTTCACCTATCTATTTTCAATATTTGCTTTTATCCATTTGAGAATGTATATGCTAGTGATGGTTAATGAAGAGTGCTCACCAATGGGCTACCCTGAGCATCTTAAAGCTATCTTTCCACTTCCTTTTTGTTTCGTACTCTCTTCCTTCGCCTTTCACTCATCTAATTTAGAAGAATGGAAGATAGATTGATTGTGCAGATTAAGTAAAAGCCTGACTCTTTTGGGTTTGAGCCTCACCACTCCTCATCCTGAACTTACCTTGCAACGGGAAATAAAGCTCTTGCCTCCAATGACTAGTCTTGAAGTTTACTAGCTTGGGCCAACACAGCTCATAATCCACTCAAACATGCTTATCTAAGATCAGTGCTCTGCACGGGCATACTTTAAACGTACATCTTTCAACAATCTCCTCACAGGGGCTTGGTTGAAGATTCTGATGCCTAAACCAACCACCCTTGACCCCTCCTGTATTGGAGCAGCTGGTGCTACACTGTCTGCACTCACCATTATCTTCCTCTAAAAATCTGTTAATTATATATCAATTTTTGCCGGTGGTTTAAAGGATAGGAATGGGAGATGCACAATTTTTTAGACTTGAATAAGTGTTTGTCATTGATCTGACCATCCTATTTCATAGAGAGCAAGGCCTTCTCCAAACCTCTCCTTAAATTAACTACCCCTTAAGAATACCTTCTGAGGAGCTGAATGGTAATCCTTTAACAAACCCGTGGAGCAAGGAAGTAGATTTATCTAGATAATTTTCTTTTCTTGACTGATCTATTGAGCCTTTGGATTTTTGTTAAACAAAATTTATGGAGCAATCTGAGTTGTTACATTTATTGTTAAATAAGTTAGAGAGGATATTAAATTAGTGGTGTCAAATGTTAATTCTTATTAGGTTCACTTTTATAGATGAACTTGCAGAGCTACTTTCAAGTGATATGCAAAAGGAAGTCTTCATGGTCGGACATTAACTCTTAAACTGAAGACTTCATCTTTTTGAGGTACCTTCTGCGCATGACTGGATTTTCTTTTTCTCAATGGTCATGTATGTTGAAACCCACCCTAAATCTTAAACTATTGGATAGAGGGAGATTACCTGAATACAAGCATTGTAAACTGCATATTCAAGTAATGTGTGTTACTTACAAAACATGCTATGAATTTCCCAGACATAAATCCTATCTTTAATAAGTCACTCTGCACCGGTGCTGTTATCCCAATACTGTTAACTTCGTCAGAACATGATTATTTTTTTGCTATGTTCATGCTCATAGAATCCTTCCTTTTGCTCATGACGTTCTTAGCTTTATTCTCTTTGTGCTTTCTTTATTCCGCGAAAATGTCTACAGGTTCGAACCAGAGCTAACTCTTCAGAATACATATCCTCAAGGACGATATAAATAATTAGGCATCGAAGCTTCTGAAAGCTGAACTTCCCATATCTTTAGACTGCTTGGTATGTTTAACTATGTCGATCGATGTCCCTTTAAAGTAGTCAAAAAGTCTGAGCTGAGTTATTTCTAGTGGTCTGCCTCTGTTTTTGTCGCATCAATGCTTATTCGATTAAGTCTGTTGATAGTTATGGAGGACCATACTTTTCTGATAATCAACAGAACTCTGTAAATGTTTCATCTTGTAAGCACTGAAGTTACCATTAATAATTTCAGTAGGTGTCAACCTTTTCAGGACTAAGGGTGTCTCAGTTTAAAGAAATAAGGTGGCGGCTCCATCTGATCCACACAAAAACTTCTCCTGAGCTTCATGGATTAGCAATATGCTTCTGGAAATTTTAAAAAAAAATTTTTAAGGGGACAGAGCTCATTGGGATCAGGACTAGCTAAGGATCTTGATGAAATGATTTGGGAGACGATATTTCTGTGGGGACTCATGAGATGATTGACAGTGAGAGCGAGAATCCATTAGCCGAAATGATTCATCTGATCCAGAAAAGCATTGGGGGAACTTTGATTGAATTTGCTCGCAAAACTGAGGGAATGCCTTAACATTTATGCTCCATCATGGACAAGGTATGCAATAGCCGAACTTCATATAGATCCCAGATATCCATTTGAGGCGGGTTCTTCATAATAATTGGGCTCCTGTTACAAATGTGAACTCCTTATTTGCTAGATATGTATATTATTGGCATCCAATTTTATATTTACTTCCTTCAGATAGATGCCCTTATAGAGAAGAGAGACCCAAAATCTAGTCAACTCAAAAATCTGACGAAGGGGATCGAATTCTCTTTAGCTCACGGGACTGGGATTAGTAGCTGCCTAAATCAGAAGGATAATAATGGTGATCTGCTCCAGGGAAAGATCATCCAGACAAGAAGAGCATCACGCTTCTGTGGATGAATGACTACGAGTGTTCACTTTGTGGGATTGAAATTGCCGTCATCGGTTTTGTTTAGGAAAGGCAGAACAGTGGATACTTTCATCTTGCAGAGAGACTTCAGAAAGAGGATCAGCATGGATTCACGAACACCCATCACCAGGAAAGGTATGGTGGCATGTAGGCAGATACCTCATCAAGCAACATGATCAGTCCTAAGCAATATTTGTCAGAGCCTATGCTTGCTTTCTGATGCATGCTGGTACTGCTTTAACTATCATCCAAGACTTTTTTCACCTAGCCAAACGATTCCTGTCCCTTTAAGCAAAACGGGCTGGGTTGTTTCCAATATTTTGTGTTTTGTTAAAAGACTGTTTTCAAGTTTTTCTGTTCGCTTAGAAGAATCTTAACCTAGGATTTCTGTCCTCTCTTGGTGTTTTATGGTTTTCCTTGACGGTACTCTTGGTGTATCATTTTCCATTGCGCTTACAGCGCATTCTTACTATAAACTGCTAATATATATTGGAAATTTTCCCGGGTATCTTGAATTGTAATGGTAATGTTTCCACAGAAGACATGAAAGCGAAGATAGGGGGGAAGAGGATAAGAGAGTAGGCGGGCTTGCGTCCCGGGAGGGGAGGAAGGGGACAAAGGGGAAGAGGAGGGGCAAGGAGGAAGAGAGAAGAAGGATAGAGCGGGGGGGAAAGGGAGGGGAAGATAAGAGTCACAGACAGCTCTAGAAGGATCATCCAATTTTGCTTTCATATTTTTTTCATCTATGTATGGAACGTAAACCTCTAGTGAGATGAGTTGAAGAAAGAACTGGTTTCACGAATTTGCGGAGGAAATGAGTCATTTCGACTGATGGTGAACATAAGGTCCTGGCCAGTGGATTCTGTTTGTTGAGAAATTGGACCAATGTTACAAACTGTCTTCTCAACTTTGATGATTAACAAAAGTAATTTATAACCTTTCTTCCCATGATTTATCAGACACCGTATCTGTGGTTAAACAGGTCCCTTTTCAGGTCGGCCGGAAGCAGAATGGAAGTGAAATAAAAATAAGAAGCACAAGTCGCGCTAGACGGACATCTTACGATAGATTGGGTTCTTCGGAAGATAATCAGAACCCTACATAGAGATATTCTTGTTGCAATTGATTTTTATTCTAGTATAGTTTCTTTGCTAAAGCTTGAGCTCAATTTCTTGTAGATTGGTTAGATTATGTGGCCATAAAACTCCTAGGATACAGCTGTGTAAGTTGTCAGTTGTATGGGTTATAGGGTTGAAATTCCTTCTACCAAGGTCAGTGGCCTTTTTTACCCTCAACTATCTTGTCTTAAAAAATGATGTTGTCAATAAGTACGTACTTCAAACAATTTCAGCCCAATATTTTCTTACTTGTAATAAGATTCAATCAATATTTAATGGAGATCTCATTAATAGTAAGATTGGTAAAATAGGATAAATGTAGCTTAAATGTGAACTCTATGACATCTAATGATGCTAATTCAACCTTTTGAAATAGTTTTTTTCTTCTTTTTGTATTTAAACAAGTGAGAAGTTTTACGTTCGTTGCTTTTTTAGCGATTCGTTAACTAGCTTTATCTCTCCCTAAATTCGATCTTAACCTTAAGCATATTAATAAGTAGAAGAGAGGAAAAAAATTATATCTATAATATTCTTAACCTAAGCATAAATAAGTAGAAAGAGGAAAAATTATATAGGTCATGAAATATAATATCATTTAGTCAGTATTTCTATGTGGTTTCTGTAGGACTTCGGTTTTTTTTTTTAATAGATAGCGACTTAATTTAGTTTTCCAGATGTGATGTCAACTAATTAATTCTTTCGATGATAGTTATTTTTGTCTAGTCAAGCCTTAGAAAACAAATACTTTCATTAAAATTGTGGAATCGACATGTGCTAATATTTTAAGGTATTCGATATTGATAATAATTTACATTGAAAAAAAGAAAAAGAAAACAAACAGTAGAATCCGACGGCCAAATCACATCTATTCAGTGTTCCCGTTTCGATTCTGAATCAGACACGTTTCCCGTTATTTAGACGAATACCCTACTGTCCCTACATAACACCTTTGGGGAAGAAAGCTTAAAGCCCCTGCTACAGCTCTGGGTCACAAGCGAACCGGCAAAAGGAGCAAACGAGAATGTCTCGGCGGGAGGGTCGTGAATCCGACTCCAGACGGCACCGTTCCAGATTCGACAGAGAGCCCAGGTACCCCCTCCTCTATCTCTTCGACGCTCGCATTTGTGGGACATGGGATGGTGATCGAATGTGGGAGAAGAATGGTGGGATGACTGCTTTCTGGCGTGAAAGTAAGGGGCTTTTTGTGTTTTGCGGACAACGATGTGTTTTGGGTGATGTGAAAATTAGTATTGCCGAAGCTGGATGAGTTTCTCTGGTTGCTGCGACACCAAGTCCACGCACTCGGACATGGTTATATGCTTGGGTGGGTTGGAGTGGGGTCATAATAATCAGTCTAGGA
>JAGVVM010012505.1:0-12830 GCA_019149425.1 Psidium friedrichsthalianum
TTCTTCTCGTTGCCATATTTTACTGTCTTCCTCCATTGGCATTCAATTAGATCGGTGTCCTAGCTGATTACACCTGTAACACTTTAATCGCCGTCGATTTCGCATAAAGATTCAGGTTTGCAGTTCCTACTCGTGCGTTTTCCCTATCCTTCGCCTCGTTCATAGAATGCTTTCCTACCACCTCATCTTCCAGACATCGCTTTTATGTTAGAGCAATATTAGACCTGCTCTTACCTATCGAACTTCTGGTACTATTTTCTCTAACTTTTCATGGTTACTCCTTCTACCCTGTTCTTGTAGCATCAGTTCTACCGTCTCGCTATATTTTTAGCTTCATATAGATTTCGCAGAACTTGTACTCCAATTTTATCTCAATAATAAGAGCTTCAACCCATCGAAATATTTGGCCACCTACTGTCCTCTGTCTGTAATCTCTCCCACACCATGCAGATGCACCCCCCTACAATCTAACAGCCACTAATCATACCCGTTTCTTGCTAGGGTCTTCATATAATCGGAAAATTTATTAATAAAAATCAGCAATTCAATCCCAGAAATCTTCTATTCATAGGCCTCCACTAAAAAAATGTATATTGACTTTTATTTAAAGTCGTTAACTTCATGATCATCATAGCGTCGCCTTCCATCATATCCGCCTTCGAAGTCTTCCATAGCGATGCCTGCCTCCATAGCCAACATGCCTTTTCGTCAGCAGATTCGTCTTCCTCTTCTTCGAATCTCTGAAAATAAAGGATTATTCTGCCTGTGGATAGGAACAAGTCATCGATAAGGTCACCATGAGCAACATTGCACCCGGCCTTCTACTATGCTCCTATTCTGATTCATCTCAACGCTATGAGCTTCAAATAAATATGCTATTTCATCAAATAATTCTTTGATGCATGAAGTCCTGTAAAAAAATTCGTTGATCTAGGCATTCCATTAGACGCTGCTTCAAGTGTTTGCAGCCCATCATCCCCAAGAATCGTGTTCTAGTCTCCTAATCATCGTCATGAAACCATTGCTACTTCTGCTAGCACTATAGGCTATGATACCACCTGACACAGTGCAAAACATAATAGGCAAGATATACGCAAATCATAATAGGAAATCTCAAAATTCAATATCAATATTTTATTTCACTCAAATGTGAAATAAATACCTTTTATATGAGATGTTACCTTAACCATACTAGGGACTCTAAACAGTAATCACAAAATTACAAATCACCATTGGTTGTAATAAAACCCAAAAAATAAAATAAAATTAAAAAAATTCAGCTAAACAACCTCAAATCGTCCAAATTCATCATCAGTCACGGCTATTGATCAAGAGACCGTTTTGCTTCACCGATTGAATTTGAGTTTCAAAGTGCATCATTCCGAGTCTGATGGTCCTAGGTGCTCATTTTCCCTTTGACTTTTGTTGTGATTTCCGCCTATCTAATCGGTCTAAAATGCATTGCTAATACTTTCCACATCACAAACCGCCTTAAATTTTGTAAAGATATGAATCTTTTTTTGAATTTCAAATTAGCTTACAATTATAGATTAGTTGGCATGCTTTGATTTTTTGCTTGCCAAAGCTTGTATTTCTCTTCTCTTTATAAATATGTACAATCTGTAAAATGAAAGTTATGAAAATCATTCACAAAATTTGAGCCTTTTCTTATATGGTATCAGAGCCTTCTGCTCCTAAGAGCCTTCTTAATCCGACCATTCATTTTTTTTTCGCAACCTTCTGCGTCGTCCAGCCATGGCAACCGTACCTAATGGCCTAATTTCAATCTCGGCAGCCGTCCAATACCATTCAAGCTCTTCGCTCCAATTATCCCTCTTGGCACGCTCAATTTCAAGCGTCGCTCATTGGTTATGATTTAATGGATTCATTGACGGGACTTCAGTTTGTCCGCCTCTCACCGTTTCAGCTGAAAATCAAACGTTGCCAAATCCAGCTACAACAACCTGGATTCATCAAGATCAGCTCTTGCTTCATGCAATTTTTGCATCATATCCGAAGCGTGATTCCTCTCATTGCCTCTTGCAATTCATCACACGCTGCCTGGACAAACTCATGAATTTATATGCAAACAAATCCCGATCGAGAGTTATGCATCTCAAGGATCAGCTCTCTATCACTCGCCGAAACTCACGTTCTGTTCAAATTTTTTTGCAGGAACTTAAAGCCCTCATGGATGAATTAGCAATCATTGACACTCCTCTCTCTGATGATGATTTAGTCATCCATGCACTTCGGGGACTTGGAACCGAATACAAAGAAATCGTAGCAGTGATTAGGGCTCATGAAAACACAATCAGCTTTGAAGAAATGCATGACAAGTTAGTGGCCTATGAAACTCAATGAAACTAGAAGAAATCAAACTTGAAGCAGCACCACAATAGCCCACTACAGCAATAGAACCCATGGTACAGGAAGCAATTCTTGCTGGCGCAACAATCGCAGCAGCCTCATCAAAATTATTCCTGATCTAACCAGCACCATGGATCCTCTCATAGAAGGTATTCTGATTATGACAGCAGAGAGTCTCGTCCGACATGTCAGTTTTGCGACCAATATGGACACTCGGCCAAATCTTGTTTTCAAATCCGAAACAATCTCTGCGAGCTACTGCTCATGTTGCAACAGCTATACGACACAAGCAACCTCAACAAGAGTGGTTACTAGACTCGAGAGCATCACACCATGTCACAAGCAACCTCAAAAATCTCACCACTCACTTAGAGTACGAAGGCCCCGACGAGATCAACATTGGTGATGGCACATGTTTGCGTATAACTCACGTTGGTTCTACTAGTTTATCCTACCCGAATCAAACCTTTAAATTGTCCAATGTTTTATGTGCGCCTCATAGTGAAAAAAAACCTAATTTCGTCTCAAAATTTGTCGCAATAACCACTCATCTATCGAATTTTTTGCCAATCATTTTTTGGTGAAGGACCTTCACACGGAAGACTTGCTTCGAGGAGGGCTTAGCAATGATGTGCTCGGATGCCTCTCACAAACACACTCCAAAATTCACAGCCTTTGTTAGTGAGAAGACAAAACCAATGGTTTGGCACAATCGTCTTGGTCACCCTTCATTTCGTATTCTTAGTCATGTTCTTAATAATTTTCCAACTCATTTGTCTTCTGAGTCAATTATAAGGTTCTAAGTTATCATGTGATGCGTGTCGGTGCAATAAGAGTCAAAACTTCCATTTGGAGTATCCACTCTTGTGAGTCATTTTGCCTTGATATTATCTATTCCGATGTTTGGGGTCTCGTGTCAACTACTTCAATTGATGTTTCGTTATTATGTTATATTTGTTGACCACTATACGAAATACACTTGCTTTATCCTATAAGAAAAAAATCGGATGTTACCCCATTTTTGAAACAGTTCAAAAGCTGGTTGAAAAACAATTTTCTGTCTCCAGTCGGAACTTATACTTGGATGGTGGCAGAGAATTTTAGAACCTGAAACATTTTCTTGCAAAACATGAAATTTCCATCTAACCACACAACCACACACCCGGAGCACAATGGAACTGTAGAAAGAAAAATCGACACATATTTGAAATCGGACTTGCCCTATTACACAAAGCAAACCTACCATCCTCCTTTTGGTCATATTCTTTTCAAACTGCTATATACCTAATTAATCGTTTGCCAACACCTGTTCTATGCACTCAGCATTTCAAACACTATTCCAAATTGCTCCCAATTATAAAAAAATTCACACATTTGGTTGTCTATGCTATCCGTGGTTACGCCCATACAACACAAATAAACTTGTGCCCCGTTCTCGTCAATGTATATTCTTAGGGTATTCATTGTCACAAAGTGCATACAAATATTTTGATCCACAAATAATCATCTTTATATCTCGCGTCATGTGGTATTTGAAGAAGAAACATTTTTGTACAAACACTTCTCAACTCTAAAAGTGTCGGGTCATCCTCTCAAAGTTCACCTCTTCCACCTACTGTTTCTCCCCAGTCTTATTGCCAACCATTGGACCACCTACATAAGTGCCCCCTCAGAGTAGCATTTCAGCCCGTGCTGCATCCTCATCGGCTTCCCAAACTTCAAATCAATCCCAACAAACACCACCTCTTGAAAACCCACCTCATGCGTCTACATCCATTGCCCCAAATCAACGTGCAACAAACACCCCAAATTTTCCTCCTTGTAACTCACTTGAAACCCAACTTCCCACCATCAACAATGACCAACCATCAGAATCCATAGATTCACCTAGACGAACTCACACAATGACCACTAGATTTTTCACCAACGACCGGGCCACTTTGCTAACTAGTGCTGACATGGATAATTTGTAATAATATTTTAATATTTTTTTTACTTTTTTCCTTTTTTTTTATCTTTCTTTTTTCCCTTCCTTACTGTTATTCAGCTCATCGACCATATAGCAGTCGAAAGGGAAAAAAAAAAAGAGAAAAAATAAATAAATAAATATCAAAGTATTGTTGAAAATTTCCACGTTAGTGTCCACTGGTAAAGTGGGCTAAGTTGTCACAATTGCAAAATGTTTAGGACTTAGTTTCCCAAATAAAATTTAGGATTGAATTGATACAATTATAATAGGTTTAAAAATTTTTTGGTAATTTTTCCTTCAAAGTGATTATTTAAGGAATTATGTATGACAAACAATCAAAACAATGTTGTCAAAGCTTCAAAATTTGAAATTGGCCTTCGAATATGGCCACAGTTCTCATGCAACAAGACTATGAGTTTCAACCCTGAGAGCAAATTTTTCGTGCATTTAAGAACAGTGAAGGTCAACGAGTCTTGTGTCCTCAAAGAATTTTGCAATACTTCTAAAATAAGTCACAAAATATCAACTGTATAAACCTGCCAAAAATTGCATATGCGTTAAGTATTTTCACTTCAGTGCCTACAAATAGGTGATGCTGTAATTCTAAAGAGGCGCAAGTTATCGCTACTTTTGTAATTTATAATGCATTTGTTTCGCAAAAAACTTTTTAATGGACTAAAAAGATTTCCGTGAAAGACATTTTGAAACAATTGGTTGACTCTCGATTGTTTGATAATGCATTTGAAAATGGGACCGAAAAAAAGAAACTTTTCTAGATAGTAATTACTCTTTGCGTTATAATTATGTTGTCTTCCTAATGTAAGATAGTAAGATGATATTGAAATTACTATTCAAGATATAACTAGTGTACGAGTTATAAGTTTCACCAGAATAAAGCAACCTAAAAAAGGACGCTAATAAGCAGAAAATTAATTAATCAGTCCTAAAACTATTGGATGGATGCCAATTCAATCCTAAAAACTTACTGTTAATTTAGTTTTAAACATTTTTGCAAAATTCCAATGTAGTCATTCAAATCAGTTTTTTATGGGAATCACTAACGTAACAATTTAGTAATCACTAGCTGTCCAATGAGATGCACCATCGCGTTAGCGATTTTTAGTGAAAATTAATCAAAATAACTATATTAAAATTTATGCAAAGGTTTCAGACTAAAGTGACAAAATTAAAAAGTTTATGACTAAGTTGCTTTATACACAATTGGTTTAGGATTGATTAGATAATTTTTCCCCAAAGAAAGCATCCAAACAGAAGGCAAAAGAGCTTGAAAAAACAAATTCTTTTTTAGGATGGAGAATCATTTTCCTCATTTTAAGTACGATTATTTTCCTTGACCGTGAAATCCTCTTGACTGATTATCCACTTTCGTGAACTAAACACATGAAAGTTCATGAAGTTATTTCATGAAGGGCTTTTGATAAAAACAAAACCACCTTAATTACATTCTACATATATATACTAAGACAAATGGGTCTTGACTATTGTAGTAAGTTGATGAATTGGTGTGGCTTTGTCCCCTTTTTTTTAGGGGGGGGGGGGTTTCTACAGCTTGTAGAGAAAATTATCCAAAAAGTCTTAACCTATTATACAGCAATCAATTCAGTCATAAATTTTTCAGTTGTACCAATTTAGTCATGAATCTTTTGATAACTTGTCAATGTATTTCCATTGAAAATTGTTGACATGGGCATCGGCCCTCCTACTTCACATGATCAGCGCTAACGTAAACAATTTTAATCGCTGTGTTATTGTTATTCTTTTCCTTTTTTTTACATTTTTTTCATAGTTTTACATAGGCTCACTAGGGCCACTTGCAGCCCTCGCTGGATTTGGACGAAGGCATGCGAGCCCTCGTTGTGCCGGTCCTCACCAAGAAGAATGAAAAAGGAAAAGAATGATGCAATAAAAATTCAAGAAAAAGTAGAAAATATTGCAAGAAAGTTGTCCACTTCAGCATTGTCTATGCCACATAAAACAACTGGCATCCATGTCAGTGGTACGGCCAACTAATACATTGGCAAATTGTTGAAAGATTTGGGAATACGCTGGCACAATTCATGTCACCCCCGACCCCACAAGTCACGCGACATCTCTATCATACCTATACGATCGCTTGGTTAACAACCACGACGGCCCAGGAAACTCATCGTAAACCAAACGACCTCAAAGTTCCTTAGGTAACGGAAACGAGCTCCTTCAATCTCATACACAGGAAAAGGGTAGAGAGAAAGACAGACTAATTAATTCACCAAATCGCACTTTTATATTACATGCCCTTTTCTCAAACAACTGTCAGGCTAACGTCATATACACAGTTCAAAGTTTTCTTCACATCATTACAACCCATTGCTCAACTTTATAACAAAAGGACTTAGGTCGGCAAGTTTATCAATTCCAATGGCGAGCAAATCATACAAATTTCTACCAAGGGGCTTCCGCCTCCACCCTACTCCTCATCATCTGTCTCACTATTTGGTCCAGGAAAAGACTGAGTCTTTAGATCAATTTTCTTCGAGATCTTTTACCTTACTCATGTTACATTCACTGCTGGGGATGGGGGTCTAAAAAATAAGGGCAATCACCTATAAGAACAAAGCTCAGCAAGCTAACCTCTAGATCCCTTCTCAAAATATCAAACACCCTAAAACCCAACTCTACGCCTTATCTAGGCACTCAAACCATAGAGTTAAATTTTAAATCGTAGGGCCAAAAATCAAGGGCAACGCCTAACAGAAAACTCCTCATAAATGGCCATTTATAAAGGAGACAGCTCATATCTAATCCAAGACCATAAAACCAGAATGTCACATAAATAGTTAATCAATGGTTCTTCACAAATGGCCAAGTTATAAAACAAACGAGTCCAATCTAGAATAATCAATGCAATACATATGCATGCATGCTCAATCATGAGCCTCGGCTTAATAGCCAATTTGACCTGCGTCATATAGGCGCATTAGGTCTGATCCACGTCATAGATGCCTCAGGTCCATGCCTCACCTCGTGTGTGAGACGCCTCAGGTTGACACCTTATCACTCCAGCTATCCCGCATTAAATGCATCAGGGCGCACGAGGCTACGTTTTTCGCCTCTATGGCTACATTTTACGCCAAGTGACTTCCTGGCTACATATTACGCCAAGTCACAATGATATGCAATCAAACATGCAAAAACCGTCGCACTCGCCTTTCAGGCAGTAAAATCCTTTAAATTCATTTGGATAGAAATCATCGGCCAAATACATTAGGCCACATTTCAAATACGAGTCCAAATATTCACTCTACATTTCCGGCCAAATGGTCAAGCTAATCAACTCATTTTGCGAACCCAAATTGGCAGAGAGAGAAAATTTGAAAATTTTAGAGAGAGAGAGAGGAGAGAAATTCTGGTGATAAGAGAGAGAAAAAGAGAAGAGAGAGCGTAGATATTATCCTTAGGGCAATTATTAGAGTTACTATTCACTAAAAGCGACTTAAAGCTGAACAAATGGACTGATTTTCGAGCTATTAATGAATTTTCGAATTGATAAAGCTTGGGCATCAATAATTTTCAGTCAAAGCTGGTCAAAATGGTCAAAAGATGACCGACGAGACATTTCTCCAAATTCGTGAAATTTTAGCACTGGTAAGAGCTCAATTGGTGCTGATTTGGCTCAATCACGATCGAAAATAACTCGGAATACCACCGAACAAATTTTCTAGACTCACTAAAATTACTAGCACTTTCTAGCCATGGAATCTAGCACAAGATGGGGGCGAGATGGCATTCCAATTTTTTCAATTTTTCTTGGCATTCTAATGCCACGCTGCCAATTCACGCCTTTCGAGGCGATATCCGATTTTCAACCTCTTTAACACTCTTGAGAATCGATTATCTTATTCCGGAACTTAATTCGCGGCCTCATTTATAAGACGACCGCTTTAAATAAATTCTCAACTAATGAGTGGCTTTTAGAAGTCATGCGTATCGACCATTTGGTCCACGTGCTTATATTTCTAGCTAGCCTTTCCCCTTTGGTTAGTCATCTCAGAGTGGCCAGCTCCAAGTGAGATTCATTTATAACACCTCCATGAAATAACCATTCTGTATTCAAATTCCAGAAAAAGTGATCAAAATTCAGGATGTTACAATTCATTCCCCCTTACAGAAATTTCGTTCTCGAAATTTGCCTTTTTCTTCCTTTCCATCAATGCAATACTGTCATGGCCGTCACCTCCTTCAACCGCCTAGCCCAATCACGCCTTTGCCGCACACCTCAATCATTCATTTTCTTTAATCGTCACATCCCGCAGTCTTAACTATTTAAAAGGACCCTTTTCAACCCCAATATTCATAGACCCCATAGGCAATGCTAGCTTGTAGTTATTAAAAACTTCTAATGCATAAGTCCAGTTCGGGTCTCACTTTTGTCTATCCACACAATATCTTTTATGACCGTTAGGCCTATCTCACTTTCATAAGCGGAGCGTTCATTATCACATATGACGTACTACATTTTAACCCTTTCTTAATGCCATTCCGCTTGCCATGCCCGGGATCCTGTTGGTTTTAGTCTTTCAAGCAGGGAAAAATTTCCACACCCCACCACGTCGCTACATGATCACTCGCCGACCTACTCGTGTGGGTCTCATTACAAACCCACCCTGATCACACAACAGGGGTCCTCTCCGATCACGACGGAGGAATATAACGAATACTCGACTTTTATCAACATCTCCAAGACACTTTAGCACTTCTCATCAGGGCATCTCACTATGCGACTCAAATTCTTTGGCGTTATCTACTCTCCACTTTTCTCAAACAATTAATTTTGTTTCATGATATTCTGCAAACCACTTTGGTTCAAGGCACTATCTTCTCTTCCCAGACTTGTCCCTGTGTGCCAATTCTCTCATATGCGGGACTTTGTCATTTACTTTAATAGCTGTATGATTGAGAGTAACCTCAGGCTTGCATTTCTAAGCCAAAGGTACCAGCTAACTACTAGATTAATTCTGGTCCCATTATACTCCTTTCGCCAATCTAATCCTTTATTAGCGTCTGTTATGGGGTATGCCACATTGAGTGGAACTACCTTTCTCGTCCCGCAATTGTAATCCTCAATTCAGGTAGTCATCAAACTAATGCTTACGGATTCATTTGGTGACAACTTAATTTGCACCAATTCCATTATATTAGGAGTGCTTCAAGTTCAATCCCCATTATCGTCAATCCACCTGGTGTCGCTTGGGGACAAAACGTTCATTTCATTTTCCTTAGACGGTCCGCTTCTCATCACTAATAATTCCTCCACTTAAACGTCCATGTTTAATTTCCTCATTAGAAAGAATCAATTCCATACATTGCTTATGTACCCATAGGTGCTATATTGGATTTGAATTAGATTTCGAATCCATCTATATTGATTGACTGCCTCCATTATGTTGTTGCTAGCAAATACCACTATTTTTGTTTTGGATCTTCCAAATCATTCCGCAGGAGATCCGGACCCATTTTTTTTATGATCCTTCGATAAAAAGATTCATTCTCTTCATAAAAAAGAGGAGGTAGAATCAATAAAGATTTTGAAAAGCCGAACTCCTTCAACTCTGAACCAAAGCTAATTTTTTCTATATTGTACCCTCATCGACATCTTCTTACGCTGATTCAATAGAAGCTGGGTCGTGAACAAGAGCTGAAAGACGTTCAAGCTCAAAGCTACTGGTTTTGTCATACTCTATTCAATTTCTTTCTACTCTCGAGTGACTGGCTTTCCTTCGAGCAGACTAAAAAGAAGAAGAAGGTAAGGTAGCAGCTACGACTTCTTCCTTCGGGCTTACTTGCAGTCCAATAGCAACGGATTCTGTACCGGCGGATGAAAGAGTACCGGAGTCATTTCCATGAAAGCTTCTAACATCTGTTTCTCTAGTAAATCCATTTCTTTTTCCTCACTCCTTATCATGATTGTTTTGTCCTTGTTCTTGGCTTTCTTGGCTTATCTCTATGCCTTCCATCAGATTCTCTTCAGAGCTCATCTCTCTCCTCTCTCTCGATAT
Source organism: Psidium friedrichsthalianum (assembly GCA_019149425.1). NCBI lineage: Eukaryota > Viridiplantae > Streptophyta > Magnoliopsida > Myrtales > Myrtaceae > Psidium > Psidium friedrichsthalianum. The sequence goes on from JAGVVM010012505.1 coordinate 10,396, forward strand.
GGTGTATTTTTATCCTTCTAGTTTGCACTCAAATACCTTGTGTACTTTTCCTAGTACTTGTTGACTTAAGAATTGAACCCTTACTCCCCTCTTCTAGTTAGCACGTAGTGGGCGTGGGACAGTGCTGTCTTTAAGGCTTAAACAATTCATTTTTTATTCTACCGATCCAAATCCCAGTTTGTCTAACACGAGGAAAGTCTCCTCCCTTTTCAGTGGCATGAGCTTCTTCTTGTGATGACTTTGGGGTCAAATCATTTGAGCTGGTGTGGGCTAGAATACCCACCTTGCCTCCGTTGGACTGATAATTTGATAAATTCTTTTTCTCGAGCTTGTTCTTGTCCCCAAGGTTCGATGTAATTGGAAAAGAGCTGCTGCTTCTGCTTCACCTTGCTTGCTTGGAGTTGGCTCCTCAATGCGGACTAGAATCTATGGTTCTTAGATTAGGCTTTCAAGACCTAGTGAAGCCCAAAAGGCACTCTAGTCCTCGTTGACTCTGACGCCTTCGATCTAGTAGAATTATTGACAACTTGAATGCAGAGTAAGAAACTACGGGTTTGTTTGATCTTCGAAAAGCCCGTGACGAGTACTAGATTGGCTAAATGGTAGATGATTCTGTTCGGTAAGAATATGTGTTGATTTGACCTGCGTCCCGCGATCCTGTTAAGTCTCAACCAGTTTATACAGAATCGGCGCTTCTACCCCTTTCCAAATTATCCACTACACTCTAAAGCGTTCAACGATTATATTCGTTTATACATTTATTTGTATGAATAAGTTACAAATGGTATTGATACATCACAAAATAATGTATCATCTGCCTGCTTCGAATGAGTAATGTTAGATAGATGTGATATTGGCTCCTCAAGATAAGTTATTGAGAAGAAAGGTAAGAGTATGATCATGCATTTGTGCATTACATATATAGCTTGGTATTTGTTGAACCTAGGTTGAGTGGTAGGCAGATTTTCTACCTTAGACCTAGGAATTTCATTTACTGGACTTGACTCACTCCTTTAATTTTTCAGAATTGTAGATGGAGCCCCCACGGGTACCATACTTCGGAGTACCAATATATATATAGAATGGAAATGTGAGGATGTCCTTGTTCCAGAGACTAATTTAGCGTATATTAAAATTAGTTCTACAGTTTGGGTGGAAGTAGGATTACTTGTGCTCTTCCCTTACCGCTCTGTTGCTTGGTATATGAAAATTGATGAGGAGACAGTGCAACCCTTCTCAGTGATCGCGGACCCCCTAGGCATGACGATAGAGGAGATCCATGATGTAGCTCGGTTGATAGTGGAGATAGGAAACCCAACCCTGGGGCATCACGGCCTGTTTTGGTATCAGAGCAGGTTTACCCATGGAGTGATAAGGTGTACTTAGGGGGAGGAGCAGTAGAATAGATTGCATGAGTCAAAGACACTAAATGCTATGTTACTTATCAATTAACCAGTAAGCCCCATTGTGTGGTGCAAGTAACTCTTGTTATGTATTAGCTAGATACTAAGTAGGTAATATTTGAAAGCTTTATAGGGCAAGATGAGCTTTGAGGGTGATTTGGAGCATGATCCTCGTATTGAAGGAATCCTTTAGGTTCTTGCGAATGTGGCAAATTTAATGGAAAGGTAGGTTTGTAGCAAACCGCCCTAATTCATGGAATGGTGAATGCTATTTACAAGGCTTGATCGAATAATTCTTGAAGCTGAAATCGCCAAGGTTTGCTGGAACTGAGGCTGAATCATGGATTGACGAGATGGAGAAAATTTTTGCATTATTAGGATGCAATGACGTCAATAAGATAGCCCTAGCTGAGTACCAACTATGAGAGAATGCTAGTCATGGTGGAGGGTATCTAAAGGAACGGTGTTCCTAGATGATGCTATTGTGACCTGGGCTAATTTTGTCAAAGCATTTTTCGGAAAATATTTCTCAGATTGTGCTCAAGATAAAAAGGTAATGGAATTTGTGCAATTAAAGCAAATGATCGGACGATAGATCAGTACGAATCAAAATTCGCGGAATTATCAGGTTCGACCCTAAACTAGTAGATCGCAAGGAAGATAAAGCAAAGAAGTTTTGAGACGGTCTAAGACCGAATATTGGAAGCCGATTGGTACCCTTGAACCTAAAAGATCATAATGATCTTTATGAGCATGATCAACTCGTAGAGAGAGACCTGGCAGAACAAGCAATGACAACTTTTCATGCGAAGCCAAATCATCAGGTTCTTCAACCAAACTTTTGACGTGACAAAAGACCCATGCAAAATCGGTAGCAACCATTTGCTCCAAATAAGAGAAACAACATTGAAGGACATGGATTTGCACGGAACGATCCACAGGCGGTGTGGATGCAACATGAAAAGGCACCTGCTACGTTATTTGGATTGAAGGAACAATGCCCTTTTTCGTGATCGCCATGCTTGTTTTGCC
>JAGVVM010012509.1:0-16422 GCA_019149425.1 Psidium friedrichsthalianum
CAATTAGTGGAGAAAAATATAACACTCCATTTCCATTTACTCTAGACAAATTTTTCATTGGCATCGAATAAAAGTAGATGCCATTACTTCAAAATTTCAACTATTCGAATACAACGAATACTTCCTCTTTGTTAGTGCTAGGGTTATCACCTAGATTAGGCAAATAGGTGATTCTAATCAGCTTTAGAAATTATATGCGAAATTTTAAACAAATAAGCTCCGAGCTTTAGCTTAGAGTTTAAGTGAGTAAGCGAGAGTAAGATCTAAGGATGTTCTCAAAGCAGTAGCGTGCATAACTCAGCTATCAAATGAAAATGGCATTTAGTACAAGGGATAGACATCTACACATAGAGTTTATAGTGAGTTGGCTTTTATTCAAACCTACGTCCACTTCTTCACGCTGGCAGCAAGTCGGCTGGATTCTACTAGTAAATATCTCAGAGGTTACAACTTGTGACGATTCTCGAGTTGGTAGAATTCTCGTCTAACACTCACTGACTTTGATATGAATCTCTAAAGGTTATAGTGTTTGGATCAGAATATATTAAGGATGTGAAGCTCTCTTGATCTTTGAAATTTTGGATTGTGAACTCTCGTACGCCAGCCTTAAGGTCTCCTTTTATGTCCTCCACCTTCAACTACTCGTTACAAGGTTTCTAGAGGATCACTTTCCAAGCTTCTCGTTTGGACGAGATTGTATACAAAGAATTTCATAGCTGTTGAAAATAATAAAAGAAAGATCTCCGTTAGATCAAATCGCTCATACGATAATGATCTGGGTTCCAAGAATAGAGTTCTTCTTAAGATAAGTCATCTCATCTCCCTTAATCTACGTTGTTGAATGATCTTCGTGGTTGATAATCTTTATGAATGACCCAACATAGTTTACTAGCCGTTATGACAATATAATATCTCAATTATATCATCTGAATGAACCTCATAGAAAATCTTATCATTGCACGTGAAATGCTCTCTTAAAGCTTGAGTTAACATAACAATATCTAAACTCCTCAAACCACGTCAAGCCTTCTCTGCCCAGATTCAATCATGTGCAACTATTGCTTAATTATTGAATTATACATGTGGACAATCTGCAAAATAAGTATTTCCTTACATTAACTCATATATTAGAGAATAAAGATTTTTTTGGTCAACTTCAAAATCAAGTAGGGATTTTCTCAACAATCCTCCCTTTTTTATGATGAACAAAACTATCCACACAATATATCAATTTTATATAAGACTTACCAGTAAACACAAGCGATTGCTTCTCGATGATATATCATTTGAGGGGGGCGTAGCAATATAGAGTTCCCAATTATAAAATGAAGTAGTCAGACTTCTGAAGCGTTCTCAGAGTCTAATTTATACTTCATATTACTATATATTTTCATATTTATCCCAATTTAAGAAAACATACTTCATATGATTTCTAAAAAAAGATTATTTTGCTAAAACACTTCCAAGCAATACAAATCTAGTGAGACAATTTTTATAATTTTAAAAAAATTACTTTTTTATTTTTTTACTTTTCCATTCTCATTATTTCCTTTTACTTTTCTTAATAATTTCTATTTTACTTTTTTTTTTTTTATTTCTTTCCTTTCTTTCCTTTCTTTCCTTTTTTTTTCCTTATGAAGTTCGGCAATGATCGCTGGTCCAACCCTCACCAGTCACAGGCGAGGGCTAGCCAATACTTGCCAACCATAGACGATGACAGCAACCCTCGCTAGTATTGTGCAAGGGTCGAGCCATAGGGTCTAGCCCTTACCTAGATTTGCAACCCCAGCCGATCGCAAAGTGAGGGTCACCGCCCTACACCAGATTTGGCAAGGATTTCACAACCCTGCTTGTTGGCAGCAGGGTTGGTCATCCCTCGTCTCCTACCCTCCGCCAAAATTGCATGAAACAAACAAACAAAAATGAAAGAAGGAAAAAAAAGAAAAAAAAGAAAAAATGGAATAAAATAAAAAATCAAATAATCTTAAAAAATAAAAAATTTAAAAACATGTCAATTGTTGGGGTCTCTTAAAGAGGTAATGTTCCACTTGATAGGGAAATGGTAAGAGGCCATCTTAAATAGGTTAAAATGGGTTTCACAATGGACCTATTTAAGAGTCCACTTATTTTAGCATCCTTATTTTTAGACCCATATGCTCTGTTACAATCCATTTAAATGCATGTGCTTTATTAGTCGTTTTGACCCCATTTTTATAGATTTACTATTCTAACATTAGACCATTGGTTAAGTTTGTTGCTACTACGACGTATATAGTTATATATAATTTCTAGCATCCACTCAATCGGAAAATGATTTTTTTATGACAATTTTGGAGGAAAATAAAGATGAAAAAATTATGAAAAATTCTTAAATCTATTACATTTGCGTCGATTAGTCTTAACCTTTCACTTATTGTAGTGGATCCTAAACATATTCAAGTTTTGCTAATTTTGGCCAAAAATTGCTAATGTGAGCTCTGATATCCTTTGTGATGGGATCAGTGCTGACGTGGACATTTTTATAATATTTCAATATTTTTTTGAAATTTTTTATAATTTCCACCAGCTCTTGCTCATAATTTTAGGTGACATACGGTTCTACTCTTGTTGTTTTGGCTCTAGTAACTATGTAATTGCATCCTCTTACCACAAATTTTTGTGGAATCCTTGATGTGATGTGAATTACCGAAAAACCCAAATAACTATGAGCCTCCGTTAACCACAGCTTGTTAACATCACTGTAATTAGGAGAATCTCATTCTAGATTGGCTACGGGAAATTACATACGTATATGCTGGCGAGAGAAACCGTCGCCTAAGCCTATGCACAACACAATAAGCCAAAAAAACGGTATCACTTCGGTTCGGTTTCTCGTTTCCTGATTCTTTTTACCTCAATATAAATAGTCTTACTTTGGTGTAATTATAAAAAAAAATACTAAATTCTGTTACACTTATGCCAATTCAATTTAAACATTTCAATTATTTCCATTCATTATAAACATTCTCACACTTTGCTAATTGAGTCTTATCCGGTGCCAATTTTAAAATGGAAAAAATTGACTTTGCCAGCCCCAGTCATTGCCATCCTTCCTATGTGCTGTATCAGCACTAATATGTTTTAAATTTTAAAATATTTTTTTCAATTTTTTATTTTTCCTTTTTCTAATTTCTTTTCATTTTTGCCTACGACTGATCTCAGGCAATGGCCGGAGATGGCTAGGCGAGGGTGGCCTTTTCAAATCTAGCAAGGGCTAGACAACGCTTGGGTGCGAAGTCAACTTGTAGATTGTAGATTCAGATACAAGAATGACCAATGTTAATGAAAAATTTTAGCCTTATGTCGCGACCTAAAAAAAATCAAGGCTAGGCTAATGGATTATCAGGTTAATTGACCAACCTAATTTAAACCCTCCCAAGTCCTATTGAATCGCGACTTTAGGTTCTTTCGTGCAAAGTTTATTCAATTTGGAGCCGCCACTAACCGTTCTTGGTAGGTCCCAGGTCGTTAGAAACCTAAATAAATTAACGGGGAGAATTTATTTATTTCTTACATTAATTTGGAAAAATTAATGCCCTTTCAGTACCAAATTTTATGAAAAATCCTTTTCCATTGATGATTGTGAATTGAATGACTTTTCCTTGAAAATGACATGAATGACCATGTACATGCAAAAAATGATTTTTTGTATTTTCGGATTAAATGACGACTATTATGAAAACATGCATTAAAATTAGGTTACATTCAATTTAATCTAAGAAAATGATTTCTCAAAGTCTCCACTTAGATTAGATTGATATTTGTGACATAAAAACAAACTTTTGGCATGATTAACCTATTTAAAAAAATGAGAGTTATTTTTTGGGGATTTTTTATTTTATGAAACAAACAATGAAATACAAAGATTGAACAAAAATAAACAGAAATGCCCATAATATACTTTTAATTTAGATTTTTCTCGATAAATTCACTCATTCTCAAAGATCTGGGCTAGAGAAGAATTTTATCTGCTACGTCCTCGAAGATTCGAGCCAGTATACAGATAATTGTATAGAATAACATCATCCTTGTTACCAAAGGGTAGAACATGGAATTCTATACTAAATTGCCATCCCATTCCACAAGACCGTGGCTAAGGCATGCAATTTATTTTTCGAAGGGGTCTAGGCACAAAGAGAGCATATATTATGGGCATGTTTGTTTATAATTGTGCAAACTTTATATCAATCAAGCAATCAAACATACATAACAAACAACAAAAAATAATAAAGTCAAAGTGAGCAATTTAATTTAATTTTTCAGCAAAATAGAAGGGGTGACCGAAAATGCTCAAGTGGGGCCCACTTTCCCATCTAAAGTCGGTTTTAATTTTTCAAAAAATTATCTTTAAGGATTTGCAAAGCTTTTAGATAATTTCAAAATTTTGGATAAACATCCGATCAAATCTTATCTTATCTCTAATCAAATAACTTCAAAGAGTATTTACCAGAGCTAAGAAATATACCAAATAAACATCCAATCAACTCACATAACTAGAGATAAACATTCAAAGCCAAGGATTATCCGCAACAAGTCCAATGTTATCCAATTCAAATCTCAAAGATTAGATGAAGTTTAGTTTATAACCTCATCCACAACATAGAGATAGCATAAAAAAAATCACAAGATAAAACAACTCGACCATTCATGAGATAAATTCGAAGCAAGGGTCATCCATGGACATATCAAATTCGGCCAAGGTGATACATGTGCCGAAGACCAATCTTTAGTTCAAAAAAATTCCTTTTCTTTTTCAACTAATCCAATTTAATCTTAGAAAAATGCCAAACAAGTTTTAACTTTGAGGAAAGAGTTTTTTTTTTTTATCAAATTGCATCAATCCTCAGATTGGTCGAGCAATTTCATGATCAAACGAATTAATCCAAAAAAAAAAAAACAAAATCAGAATTATAAGCAAAGGGACTCAACTTTTTGTTCTTAGCACAACTTAGTGAAAGGATTAAATTTTTACTTAATTGCAAATCAAATACGCTCATCAAGATAATATAACATACATGCATGTTTTTCAAGTAAAACAAACATGAGTTGCAATAAAAAAAAATAGTTCAGAAATTTTACCCTTTCTCCAAGCCAAATTCCAGCGCCGTACTGAGTTTTCTTGAACAACGAAGCATAAACCTTGATTCGTCAGGCGAGATTCAAGCAAAATTTGGGCTAGAAAAACCTGCTGGACAGCACAAAAGGTAGCAGATTGGACCCCCAACAGCAAGGAAATAGGCGCCGAACAGCAAGAGAAATCAGTCTGGACAGTGGCGGTTTTGGATTTCGAAAAGCAGCAAAACGCTTGGACTAGTTGGCGGTGAGCTGAGAAGCAGCAGGTTCAAAACGGCAGAATTACCGATGTCAGGGTGGTACATGGACGAGCATGGAGAGTGGTCAATTGTTGGGAAGAGCATCATCGTGTTAGGAGAGTAGCACCATGTTGAGTGGGAGCAAAACTGGACCGTCAAAGCATGAGGAGCAACGCCGGTATAGAGGGAAAACAAAGGAGACTCACAACACTTCCTCTCTCCCTTCTCGTGGTTTTGGCAACATCGTCAATAATGTGATCCTCTCTGTTGTTTTCTTATTTTCTAAGCAAGCCTCCATCCCCCGATCTCTCTCTCTCTGATTTTTCTTATCAATGTGTTCTCTCACGATTTTTTTCTTCTCAATGTGCTCTCAAAATCACCTTCCCCCCACCCCTTTGTATTCAATTGCGTGGCCTCATTATATGGGAAACTCAATTGGCCCTCCAACATCATTAAAGTACTCCAATTACATAGTATCACCGAAAGCAAATTTGTCCCTTCATCATGTCTAATGACCTTACTTTTAATCATTACCACACACACCAAATGTATGTTGCTCATGACCATCTTCTCCTCTCTCTCTCTCTCTCTCTCTCTCTCTCTCTCTCTCTCTCTCTGTTTTGCTTTTTGCTTTTTGCTTTCAATTTGTGCATAATGACCTTACTTTAATCATTACCACACCCACCAAACACCATCTTGCATTGTTGCTCAGGACCATCTTCTCCTCTCTCTTTTTTTCTTTTTTCTTTTTTTTTGTTTGCTTTTTTCTTTTCAAATTTGTCCTTCATTATGCCTAATGACCTTACTTTAATCATTACCACACCTACCAAACACCATCTTGCATTGTTGCTCACAACCATCTTCTCCTCTTTTTTTTTTTTTTTTTTTGCTTTTTACTTTTCATTTGTACCGTGAACGAAACATTTAAGCATTATCCGCTGCCATTCAATTTAAAAAGGGCGAATTTGTACACGCTAAAAAGTCAAAAATAAGTTAGGTACAAACTATATGCAGAATGATTTATTTATTTTTTTAGGGACTAAAGTTAGTCTCTAAATTTTATGAAATAAATAATTAAATGAGAAATCACAATTTAGGTGTCAACACCTTATGCCCATGATGATGTTAGAGCTCATCAAACATAGCATGAGATCTTATGTTCTGCTATGTGTTCCGGCGGCAAAGATGACTGATGTAAGTCATTTCCCTTTTCTACGATGCATAGAGAAGAGCCCATGTGTTGATGTAAACGTCTTGTGAATAGTCCATGTTCAATAAATTGCGCAATTATTGTCATTTACTGGCTTTCGAAATATCAAATTAGTCTTTTCTCTTTTTCGCAATTTGAAATTCCACCTAAACTTCGTTCCATGAAATATGTTGCTAGTCTCATGAATTAGACATTCAAGCAAGCCAAAAACCGTTAGACGGATCAATTACTAAATGTTCGCACCTACTCAGGATGTGGGTAAATTAGCTTTACATTAATGTGTAAAATGTAATACTTTGATACATGTGTGTGCGCAGGTATGATATATAAATGTATAGGCTTATTTTAAAAAGAATATTATTAATAAACCCCCATATTGCATAGTCTATCCAAAATCTCCCTAATTGCGCACAAATTGCACTGAATTAGAGCCATTCAGATAAGCCAAAGTCCTATACTTAATCGCTTAATAGGGGCTTGCGGGATTTTTCGTGGTGTTTAAGAAGTCGGGTCTCTACATTCATGTCCATGATTTGGGCTCAAGTTTGGAGGGGCGGAGATCGTGAGTGGTGAATCTGACTTACAACCGAAATGACCCATGGCAATTGACAACCGCACCAATGTGGCCTTTCACTTTCAAAATAGGGAGCAAAAAACACTCTACAAGGAGTTTCTATGTTTCTTCAGTTCTCTAAAACAAGTTATTCATGGATCAAGATGAAAGTTAAGTGCCATTTGCTCCAAAAATTTCAACTATTCGAATATAATGAGTATTATATTTTTCATACTCTTAACATGTCAAACTCCCAAAAGGTTTCTCCTAGACGGTCCTTGGTCAATAATATGGTTTAGTGGAAGAGTCATGACTCAGGAAGGAAATGTCTTTTGCTTCTTTGAAGTTCTAAATCTCGAGGAACAATTGAAACTTTCACGAAGAATTTAGGGAAATTTTTTTTTCCAAAAAGTCCTAAATTTATTGCACTTTTGCCAATTCAGTCGTAAATTTTTTAATTTTTTCAATTGAGTCCTAAATATTTTTATATTTTTTCAATTGAGTTCGTCCGAACCAATTTTGGCCAGAAATTGCTGATGTTGATAATTTCGAATAATATTTTAATTTGTTCTAATTTTTTTTTATTGATTTAGCCTTCTCTTTTTTTCGTTCTTTCTATTATTTTTGTTTTCTTTGTTTTGTTTTACATCTCTAAACGGCAATGGCAAGCGATCCTTGCGTCACGGATGAGGGCCTTCGTGCTCTAGCCAAGATCCAATCGAGGGCCCAAGCCATCGCTCATGGCCTGCAAGGGCCGCGCTGCCTTCGCCTAGACTCGGCAACTATCGCTAGCCTTGCTAGCGGCCGGCGAGATGTAATGAAAACAAAGAAAATACAAAGAAAATATTAATTAAAAAAATAAAAACTCAAAAAATGTTAAAAAATTATTAAAATTTATCCACGTCAACATTGGCTATGCCACTTAGGACAACCAATGTCCACGTCAGAGATTTTCGACCAAAATTGACCAGATAACTCAATTGATAAAATATGAAAAAGTTTTATGACTTATTGGTAAAATCAAAACGTTTAGGGCTAGTTTGCAAAAGTATAATAGGTTTAGGACTTTTTTTGACAAATTTTCCAGAATTTGGTCTTATACAATTTGTAGAAGGCTAAGTTGCCATCAAAGTTAAAAATATTTTAGGGGACGCCTAGAAAGTATATATCAAGTGGTCAATGCCATCATATTTGAATAAGAACAAGAACAGATGGAAGAAAATGTGGAAAATTCATTTACTTGTAACAGTTGGGGAAGGGTATTGTTTATTATGAAGATAATAACAACATATATAATATGGTAAGAGATGATGTATCATGCGTGAGACAAAGAGTTTCACTCCATTTCAATTCTTGATAATAATAATTAAAAAAATTGACCAAAAAGAAGTTCCTATTACAAAGAATACAAGAACACCCAGTAAGAGATGATGTCATCATTGGCCAAAGCAATAAAGAAAGGACTTGCACAAAATCGTTTTGCATAGGTTCATACCACTTTGGTATAACAAAAAGTTCCGGTTAAATTAAGAGAGGTACAAGATGAAACGGGGACCAGACATAATTCTAATCTGCTAATTGAGAGGATTAGAGTATGCTTAGTAAAAAGCCAAAAGGGGCCTTTCACACCTAACTCAAACAAAAATTAGAGGAGAAACCTATGAGAACGACCTCTTTCCTATTAACATATGAATTCATTCATGGGTCCTATTAGAACAAATAAATGCCCTTCAACTATACACACATCATCCAAAAGCAGCAACACAACGCCAATATGCGATATGTTTACACAATTCTCACGAGGTTCCGAGAAAACGGTGCATCGAATAGAAGGGACGTTTATATAGCCGATGATATAGAGTCAAGAGGCATCATCATGGGCAAACAATGGTGCTAGTACTAGAGCTGATGTTGGTGCGGCCCATTCGTGTTATCGTTGAGCATTCCGGGAGGAGTCGCGCTTGCACCTACTACTGAAGAAATGGCCATGGCTACTGCAGAACCGAAGCTAGGGTCGCTAGCGATAGCCCCTCCAACGTTACCCATCAATGAAGAAGGCATTGATTTCTTAATAGCAAGTGATGCATTTGTGGGGGTGGCAACATGTGGATCAGTGGATGCCCTAGGAACCCGGGGCAACCATTGGAAGGAGGAGTGAAAGGAGGGTTATTCAGTGTCTGACAATTGGGTATTGATGAAAGGATCCTTTGCTTTGTAGAGAGTGGTTATTGATGACAGGAGTTTGGGCTAAGTCAAGTATGATTGTGGGGTAATTAGGGATGAGGAAGAAAGAGAAGCCATGGTGGTGGAGTTATTGTACAGGAGGTGATGTGGGAACAAGAAGTTGGAGCTTGAGAGGAAGTTAGGGTTGTTGTTGCCATTGGGGGTGGTTGCGGTTTGAGCCCGAGAGCAGCATTGCGGCAGCGGCGGAGGTGGTGTTAGCAAGGACAGTGGCTGCTGTAGGAAGCGGGTGATTGTGCTTCCCTTCGTATGTGTTATTAGGATGGTCTTGTCTCGCATGCATCTTTGGACCTGCGTTGATTACCATAATTCCACATGACCAATGGAGAAGCTAAGCAGAAAATTAGATTGATTTTTCTGTTGGGTGTTGTATCACAGCTAGCCCAAGTCCGGCTCATTTCACTTAATCAATCAACACATATTAAGAATCTATGGAACTTAGTGAGTCTCGCTAACAATATAAGTTCACGCACACTTTATAAATCGTGATTGGTTCAATCTATCGCATCATATATAAAATAAGTTTTAATGACATTTTTTGTTTATGCACTTAATTCCTCTCTAGCATTAGAAGATTAGCTAGACAAAGAAAGTAAAATCAATTTGAAGGGAAGAAATCTCAACGATTACCCTAAACACCTCCAGAAGTCTATTTTCTTGGTCATTGAAGTGTAAACTACACGTAATATCAATATATACATTGACGTACAACATGTTTAGATCTATCAGAATCAGGAGCATTCAGCATATGGCAATCGCACGGGATATCTACCAAGTGAAAGAGAGAGAAAGTTCGTCAGAACTTCTGAAATTCTTCAATTTCAGAAAACTAAGTCATTTCTTTAGAGGTTTCATCTTTCTTTTCATGAAAATGTCTTCATGATTATGGCGTAGTTAGTTACTGTATAAATAATCGGCACTTCTCGGTGGCTCATTCAGCGTCAACATGCAGAAGGTCACTTTTTTCCTAGGCGTGATTTTAGGGTTTCATAAAATAGGTCCAAAAAAATAAGACAAGAACTCCATTTTGTTAATTCAGCATGTTCTTCGAAATTGGGATGGGTAGATTTCAGATATACCTGCTTACGACCGGGCATCCGGTGGCCATCGTGCAACGATAGTAGGCTCGCGGACAAGGGTTTCCTTTTGCGAGTTTTTGACCATACTTCCTCCACTGACAACCATCACTTATCTGCAACAAAAATTTACAGAGCTCATTGATCATCATTTTGATGTTCTATTTACGGTAAGGGAGTTCTCTCTACAAGTATGATCCTTACATAGAGATGATGCATTACTTAGTTAACTACCTAGATCGCACAGAAGAACAAGAGTTCAAATATATCCGAATCATCTGACTTTTTGTTAGATCCCTTGTTCAAAGATCATCGGTGGAAGGCATATAAATAACTGGTGTATTAACATTGACCACGAACAGATGTGATCCATCATATGCAAGATGGATTGATGGATGCAATCAAGGTAGCTAGAATAGATATCGATCATAAGGACAAGGGGAAGAAGAAATCTAACCACAGGGTGCATCGGATCCACCCTGATCGACACCCTCGCCTTTCTATAAGAACCCTGAAGACCGGAAACCTGATCTCGATGATTATCAGGACCTTCTTCTTCTTCTTCTCCTCCTTCTCCTCTTGTGTGTGTTCTTGCCTCTTGCCATATTGGCACTTTCTAGGGTTTTCACAGATGATATGTTGACTATCATCAAAGCTGGTCTCGTTTGCTGATGCACTACTCTTTTCCTCCTATGTGGTTCCCTATGGTCTGATCCTCACAGTGTCGATCTGTTATACTAGCTTCCACGGATGGCGCGATCTCTTTCTCAATGTATCACCATAAGATGACACCTCGGCATTAGCAAGCGCCTCTCTTTGAACTGATGGGGAAACAATTGACAGAAAACAAAAAGGAAAAAGTTCGTTCCTTTTACTTTTCTGAATCCATGATTTCTGATAAGAGAACTCAAGAATATAAAGGCACAAATAGACCACGGGAAATTCAAATAGAGAAAAAATAATAGACCATATATTAGGCTTATAATCTCTTACTTCTCCCCAGAATTTCAATTGAGAATTCAAGCAAGCATGCAGTAATTGTGCTTCTAAATAAAGTTAAGATCATTATTACCTTGAGATTGATTGATGCCTTTCTTTGCATAACTAGAAGAAGCTGGGCTTGAACAGCAGTGTAACTTTTTGAGATCCACTCCAACATGCTCTTTAGCTTTGATTCTCATCCCTTAATTCCTCAAGTTTGACTCTCAAAGATCTCAGCTATTGATCATAATCATGAACAAATCCACATAAGCGGTTTCTCTAATTATATCAAAAGAAGGTATTGTAAAATCAACACCCATGTGTATCTAATGTCAAACCCTGAAGTTCTTCTCTAGAGAGAGAGAGAGAGAGAGCAATTGTGGCTCACTGGCTTGTGGCTTTGGTCTCTTCTTCATGATTCTCTCTCACAAACCACCAGTTCTGAGAGTGAGAAAATCCATTGCACCCCCTGCAAAAAAGCCCCAACGTTGAGCAAAACCAATCTGTCTGTATGAAAATCCATCATAATCTTCAAACTAGATAACCTTCATCCTCAGCCTTCCCTGAGCACAAGATGCCACAGTCTAGTACAGTCTAAACATACATAGCATTAGAGGATAAGAATGAGGACTCCGATTACGTCATCTAAAGGATTGAGCTTCGCCGAATCTAGAACGCCAGCTCTACCATGGTCGGCATCGCTTCGGAGCCGGTCGCCGGAGAAGAAGCTTAGCTCATTGATGGCAGGCCTTCCGTCCAGGGAACCTGGTTGTCTATCTTGCTGCGGAAGTTGATGATCCATGAGGTTGCTTTGAGAGTATGGAATCACTTCATTCCAACAAATGCTTCATCAAGAAGACAAAAAGCTCATTATATATAAACAAAAAAAAACAAAAAGAAGACTGTATTTCTTTGACGTGGGAGGGAGCGTGCGTATGTGGACTCACCTCAAAAGTCTTGATGTTGAATAAGCCCCACGAATGCAAACACAATACGGTAAGTTACCACCGGACACCTAAACAATTTCGAAAGATTGAAATCTAAAAGAAAAGGGAAGAAGGTGCGAGAAGAGCAGCTCCACATATACTGCGATGTCGGAGATGGTGTAAAGAGTCCATCAATGTTTCGATAGAGTTTGACTTTTTTAATATGCAATACTGCCGGCACCAGATAATTTCCATGGTATATGATTAAATTTCACATATTATATCGTAATTTAGATATGATTAAGCAGTCTTTGTTTTTAATACCTCTTTTCTTGGGTGGAGACTAAAATGATTAAGTGTCAGTTTTTCCAACTGCAGAAAAGAAAAAAATGAGAAGACTCGAGCGTTGGTTGGCCGCGTTTGTCGCGGATGAGCAAATGACGGCATGGTGATGCAACTTACAGCTCCTTCTTTGCGGGCCGCCCGAAACGCCTGTCGTTTTGGGAGAATCGACATGGTAGTCTAGTTGCCTCCAAGGATTGTTTTTCAATTGGATGGCACACTTGCACGTGTGCCTCTCTCTCTCTCTCTCTCAATTTCAACTCTCTTCTCTCTTTGTGATGAAAAAGTGTTATGTTATATCACCTATCACTCGTATTTCAATGACATAAGTACATGCCGAAAAAGAAAAACCGACCTACCATATTTGAGTGGTAAACACGGCAGTTAGATTCTGATCGGCGACACGCAACGTAATCGTAAATATGCGAAATAAATTATTGTGCCTCGCATCTTGTTATATGTCCATGCCGAGCGATTTTTTCGGCCGATATATAAACAAAACCTAAGCAATGTCTTTACTCTCTATGCCGTATTCCAGTGGAACAAGTTAGGCGGACTAGGCTAGTCCTACTCCCAAAGTCTTTGATATGAAACTTTTTTTATGCTCCACACGTTCGGACAAGTGTATGACCATGCTGGGCAAACAAAAATTTCAGCAAAAGAACAAAAGATGTGATTCCTAGAAAGCTCCATTTGGCTTGGATAGGCATGTTTTAACCACTTCTTTTACGGATATTGGAAGCTACACATTAGTTTCTTGGTAAGTATATACATATGTGCACAAGTTACCTACATATAATATATAGGACGAGAAACGCGGATATCGACGTAGTCACATCTCGTATCTATAAGCGATTTGGGTATTGACCAGCTTCTTAAATCTATTCCGTTCTTGTTCAGTACAATTGTCATGTTAATTTAGGGAGGCATTTTCCTACATGAAGAGGACTAGGACATCTCGAGCAAAGGGATAATTACTCGATCGGTCCTAAATCGTGTAGATCAATGTCAATTCAGTGCTGAACTTTTCAATTTTGACAATCTAGTCATAAACCTTTACATAATTTTCAATGAAGCCCTTGGGGCCAATGTTCACTAAAAATGGCTGACGTGGCGATCTAGTTATTTGCCATCAGTCCTACGTGAAACATCGCCACCTCAACAATTTTCGACAAAAATTAATCAGAATGGCTTTATTAGAATTTCGTGTAAAGGTTTTACGACTAAATTGGCAAAATAAAAAAAAAATATTTAGAACCAAATTGTCATAAATATAATAGATTTAGAAACTGATTGGACTATTTTCCCCAACTGAAATTATGATCTTATGTATTATGGAAGCATATGCGATTTTTTTAGTGGGATGTGTCGAAATTGACTACTCCTATTTTTTATTTACTTTTTTTTTGTAAGGACGAGGGATAAAATAATATTCTCCACTATTTACTACGGTGACGAAGAATCAAATTATCACTATATTAAACTCCTTTTTTCTACTTCTTCTTTCAAGCGCAGGATAACCGTTGTCATTGATCTTTGGCTTTAGAACTTGCTTTAGTTCCTAAATATCATGTTATCTATGGCTTCTTTTTTCACCCCTATTCAGCATGAGCTTTTGGAAGGTTCTCGTAGCTAGTGTGAATGACTTTCTTCATCATTGTTCACAGCGTTCTGCAATCATCCATGTCATCCACAGAGAGAGAGAGAGAGAAGAGAGAGAGTAATTTCTCTCGCGAGCACACCATTAATCAAGGTAAGAGATTGACATTGCATGAAGTATCTTATCAATATAGTTTGTGTTGATCGTACATAGATGAGGTTTGTCATGGTGTGAGTCTACAATTTCATCGCGAGATCAAGTAAGAGATTGACATTCATGAAGTATCTTTATCATTATGATGACATAAGCAGGTGTGGTGAGATGGCTCACATGGATCATGTGACGCTGACAGACAACAAACTTTTCGCCTTCTCTTCATAAACCATCTTTAGGTACTACATATCAAATTGTTAAATTGCATATCCATCAGAAGTTGTTTAAAATACATGAAGAAGGTTTGAGCTATCTTAAGCATTGAATGCACTGTGATATCTTGTTCTGTTGTAATCTGAAAAAAAAATTCAAGCTCAGTGATCATTATTTCATATGTCCTTCTCCCATATTTCAGGGGGAAAAAAAAAGATGGAATAGAATAAAGAACACAATCAGCATTGTTTGCATGAAAGAAACGAAGATGTCTTGCTGAACTGAATCTAGGAATATATCCGATCCTGAAAGTGGCCAACTGAGATCAACAAGGTTGCAGAAGGTGAACAGGAAGAAAGAACTAGGTTTCTTGATATAATGAGAGAAAATAGAGGGATTATCCTCTACGCTCAATTGCATAATGGTTCATCTCAAGCTTGATCAACTTACATTAGCTGCAGACACTAGGGGAACATCAGGAAAGACCAATCTACAAGATGTCTGCACTTTAAAGACTAATTGAGGCCACTCTATGTCGACAACTAACTTTCAAACAAGAGATAAAAAAAAAAAAAAAAACAAACAAACAAACAAACAAACAAGATGAAGATTGTCTTCCTTAATCAAAGGGTTGTCCAAGAAGGCATGAACATGTCTGAACAATTTTGCTTTTCCACGTCAGGATCTTCTTTAGGACTTAAATCAAAGGTTCCGAAAAGGATTTTGATTTACGATACGATGCAGGAAAAACATAATTCTAATGCTTTTGCAAGATCAAAAGACAAAATCGAGTCTCGACGAGAAAAGATGAATGAAAAGAAAAAGAAAAAAAAACATAGAACAGTAAAGATCCCCAAACAATTTCCTATTTTCTCTCTTTTGCTTCCCTCAAAAAGAGTTTATTTTCCCTAGTCTACAGCAAACCCAAAGTCACTTCTGGGACACCGAGATTCAGCTTGAGGTCACCCTTGACCCGACAGCATATTTTTTGGTGATTGATTCTCAGGGAGAGACTTTTTGACATGTGAAAGTGTGGGGAAAACCCAAAAGGGAATCGAATGGCTCTACGCATGCAATTGCAACAGAGATGGTGTGCGTTACAGGACGCACAGAGAGGCACCAAACTTATCTATACATATTAATTATATATGACAAATGAATGTATTAGAGAAATTTCATATCGGAAAATTGATATGATGGCGGAGCAATTAATAACTTTCTAGTTGGCCCATAAATTGTTAACTTAAATTTTTGAGTATGAAGATAGATTCAATTGGATATGTTAACGAAACTTGAATTTGAGTTCCTCTTATCTCCCAACAAATGGTATTATAGCCAACAGTTAGTTATGGGCAAATATCTCAATGAAATCTGATGACCCAATTCAGTTTTCAAACAGGTGAGTCATTGTTAATTTAGGCTCCCTCTTATGATCTCCCAGGGTGAAGGTGTCTGCTACGCACTCCCAAAATCTATAGTGTTGGGCGAATATCTTTATGAATGAAGGTGGTGACCAAACCAGTTTTGGAGCAATGAGTTGTGTTAGGATTTGGGCTCCCTTTTGGCAATCTACTCGAGTAAGTTATATGCTCCGCGCCCATAGTGTTGTGCATCCTCATCTCCAAAAACTAGCTTTATCATTCTCCGGATGAAGGTATCTCCAAAACATCTACTAGTGTTTAGTAGTATTGGGCTTCTCTCATATAGAAAGTTAACTAAAAATGATGAGACAGTCCCACATTCATAAATCAACCACAGTGGAGCCCATTCCACAAC